>DWON01000641.1:0-30651 GCA_018251015.1 Phocides pigmalion okeechobee
CGAGGCGGTTGGCGTTCCACTGCTGGATCATGTTGCGGAGCGCCTCGCGATCCAACATCCGCTTGTCCGCCGCATCCATCGTGCAACCGCATCAAGTCAGCCTGGAAAAAACGATTACACTTATAATGTCTATTAAACTTACTTTTTTGGAAGAAAAGTAGCAAACGAGCATGCAGATCACCTCAAGTTAAGCAATCGCTGCAGCCCATGGGCATCTATCCAGTCTACGATTTTACGTGAGCCATTGTTACTCCTGAGGATAAAGATTGTCGCCTTGTAGCTTGAGCAGAAACGACAATGCTAGCCTTATCCTTCATTCTATCTTTGAGATTGTACGTGGTTGTCCATGGGCTGCAGTGACCACTTAACATCAGGTGGCCTGCACGCCCGTTTCTTACTCTTTTACAGATCTTCTTGGAATATTCTTCAAATTATGTATTGATATATAGTTTGTAACAGGCGTTACAGCTTATATTTCGCGGACAGTCGCAGGTCAGTACGGTTATATTCATATTCTACGATATTAACATCGGTCAATATAATTGTGCAACCAATAATCGAAGGATGTTACGTTATTGCAATTGCAATAAGGTTTTACAATCAAACAAATGTGACTAAACAATAATTGCAATGTTTCAATGCAATGCTAATCGGCTAGAAGCAAATTTTACATCGGTGTATAAGTTATTTTTTTATTATTTATAAAAGCGAGACCAAGAAAATTAATAAGTATTATACAATTAATAAGAAGTTGATGGAAAATACCGTGTTGGTAGAATTGTCAATTAAATCAAAATAAATTAAGCCGTTCTAGATAATACATTTTAGAGATTACCCATTTTATAGATAAAAATGCTATTGATATCCATTATTTTATATCTCGTGATAAGTGTTTAAACAACTATAGAAATATGCAAACACTATTCATTAATAAACGGTTATATTCCACAAGTATTTATGAAAATACAAATAACTTTTTAGAACACTCTTAGCTTCAAACATTAATCGACTAGGATAACGGATAACAGATAAATAGACGGATAAGACTAGGTAGTTAAAGTAAGATAGTGTATATTAAACACCTTTAATGTATAAAACAAAATCAATATAAATAAAAAAGTATAAATAAGAAAAAAATGCAATGTAAAAAAAGCGTGGAGTGCATGGTATCAATAAATCAGTGAATGTACCCCACACTTTTTTTACATCGCATTTTTTTTCTTATTTACACTTTTTAGTTGGATTTTTTATAAAAGCGTGTTTTTTAGTTTTTTTTTTAACTATTATTTATTTTTAATTTTTTTCATATTATTGCATTGTCATCGGTCCTTGATACATGTGCAAAGTTTCAAATTAATCAGACATCTGGAAATTGGTGAAAATGAAACTCAAAGAATCCGTTACATAAATAGATACATAGATACAACCCGAGCTAATAAAAGCGTGTTAAAAATGTATTTCATCATACAAACTTTTCCAAATTATATACATAAATGTATGAAAACCGTCCGACCCGATGGAAAGCAGGGCCAAAAAATTACGAGGTCACGATTCATGAGGTAATTTATCCTGCATCCGACCTTTATTATGAATTCATAACCCGTAACTCCATTTTGATTTATTTGCCAGGTATTGCCAAACACTAACACTTCACACAATAGATACACCGGCGAAACAAAACCTGTATTTCCAACTACAATGTGTAGCCGTAGGTATATAGCTTGTATGAAGTATACATATTAACTCATAAACAAAGACATCTTATAGCGTACCGTTTTCACTTTATTTTTCAAATACTTATTTATTTAAAAAAAAAAGTACCAATTCAAAAACTATTTTATTGAACTAGCTTTACCTCGCAGTTTTAATTGCGATTTTAAAAGGATCGTAATATAAACATGCATAGCCTAAAATCATGCCCAATAAAGTACCTATGTAATTTAAAATAAAAGATTTTATTTCTTTTGTAATTCATTGTGTAATATTGTGCCGATGGTCTCCAACTCTGCATCTTCCAAAGATTTAGTTATGAATCGTTTAACATCTATGAGTCAAAAGCAATGAATCATTTTACTGCTGATTATAATAGTTATCTATTTGCACGGTATCAAATTGTCGTATATATGTAATGTTCCGGTGATATCATAAGTACATTCATATTTCAGGGCTCGCTTGTAAAAGACTAAGAAACTTTTAGGTATAAGGAGGGCTTTTTCGAGGACACGACGCACATCGAAAATTTCCCATAAAAACTAAAAACAAAAGATTTTGAAAAAAAAAACAATTTATGGTAACCTTTACAAATTTTTTATATATTTTTAATACATCAAAATTATCCAAAAATTATGGATTTAAATTTTAAACAATTAGCGTGCAACTAAAAAGTAACAAAGAAGCCTGGTTACAAGTGATAAAATAACAAAAAAATCATATCTACATAAAATTAACATTATATGTTGTTAACATCAAAACGGGCAAGTTTAATATAAAAAATGTAAAATCTGAAAGTGGGCGGCTCCTGGCATTGATCATGTGCAGGCGCACCTACACAGTACACACGCGTGTTTGTATTTATAACGTAAACATATGGCCTGGTGCTACGAACAGACTAAATACCGACGCCCGTAAATCGCGCGCCCACCGTAAATATCGACAATTTTCAGACGTATCGTCTATAAATAAATGAAATAAATCATATTTTGTCTGCTTTCATAATAACCACACCTACAAATGTGGAAAGAATTTAAGTGTCAGTTCATTTAGATAATATCAAAACATATAAATCCATTTATAAAGCTTTTTCTATCTGTCACTAAGGTTATTTGTTAAATAGCAAAATCGTATGAGGTTTTCACGCAAAGTCGGAAGACTTCAGACTAGAGTCACAGAGTAGTCATAATAACTTGTTTAAGAATGTGAGTGGTATATCTAGGCACTAAAACTCTGAGATAAATGAGAAGATTGCCACGAGAGTAGCAAAGAATTGATATAGTAATTTAAATGTATGTATACACATTGATACCTCATTGAAACTAATTAATTGCGGTCAAAATATTTATTTTCATAATACAAGTACCTATATTATTAATATACTATTTACTAAAAGTGTATGTAAAAGCAGTTCTTTCTCACCTTCAGTCAAATTACAACGACAGACATAATATTACGTTAGCTTCCAAAAATAAACTCTAGGGACCTCGTGAGAATAACTTATTATAATAACGCATAACTGTAACACAACGTTAATACGAAAAATCCTTCTAATTCTGAGACGAAAACTGGTTCAGGTAAATGGTTGATAATAATTAATGATGACGATATGTTAGTAGTTTATTGTCGTTCAAAAATAATTCCGGCAAATAACTACCATGAAAAATATTTGATAGATTTAATTTGACTTGACTAATACGAAAAAAATATTAATTTATTAAGTCAGAATCATTGTGGCACCAAGCCAATTAGTTAGTGTAAGGTTAGCCGTCAGAAATGGGAAACCGACACCGGCACCAGCGTTGTTATGGTTGGGACCGCTTCCGCTACACGCCTGGCTGCGACGTACCCGCGATGCGAGCGACGCGAGCTGGTACACTTGGCCACAAACGAGGAACCGCAAACCGTTCAAAACACAGACCGTTGACTCGTAAAAATAAACACGCATGGTTACTCACAACTTGTGTTAAGTAACTTATTTTTATCCAATAAATACCTATGTGCACTTTCCTGAACGTAAGCAACGATCGATTATAATCAATTATAAATCAACGATAACTGTTGAATGCACGAAAAACGCTCTACGCCAGTTTCACTTGCCTACATTCCGATGCAAATTAATATTCATTGCCGAATGCTTGCATGTAATCTTGTTAAGATGATGTTTGCTGTGTATTCGAAGTTACAAAGGTGTCGCCGATCACGTCGGAAGTTCACGCTTGGGCGCCGACCTTGTCCCTTCCTGTGGCGAACGCAATAACCGATCCCGTACACGTTAAATCTACTTAAATTACCTCGCTTACATAACAACAACAAGTGCCACTAGGGGTAAAATGACTACATAGTGAACACATTCCAAAAGTTATTTTAGACGACTGTATACTTGTGTGCAATTTTCGTATGAACGAAGGGACCAAATGTGCCGTCTATCACGGCATGCATACTTATAATGGTATGCAGTAGTTATCTTATAATGGCAAATATAGAAATTGCCCTACAAATACATAAATAATAAAGCATATTGAAAATAATATTACATGCAAGTTTTAAATTAAACGATAAATATATTTACATCATTATGTACATGTGTATCTGATAGCGTAGCAATGCAATGCCCTGGAATTATAGGAACGTTAATGCAGCGTGGGAACATGTGGATTTTAAATAAAGCAACGGGTGCAAAAACTATGAGTCTGAACACCGACCCCCCGAGTGCATAGGGGCGGAACAAGTGGACCTGTCGTTACCCTTCGAGTGCTCGACGCCACTTCACGCCATTATTTAGCACTTCACGTTCTAATAACAAAACAATGAGCTTATTTATAGTTAACTGTTAAAAAAATCTGAAGAGCATACAAATATTGCTTCATTTGACATTCGATACATTATTATCGCGAATTTTGTTTACAACTCATATTTTTGATTAGTATAATAAGAAAAGTGTGTTATAACAGACTTATTTAAATTATAACGTTTTAGGCTTGTTTTAGATTTAGATTACTTTATTTATAAAACAAACTTTATATTTTCTTAATATAACAGATTACTATGCTTATAAAGTAACCATAATAATCTCCTTAAAAATCAAAACAATTTATTAAGGCTCTGTATTATTCTCATTATTTGTAATTTTGTCTGCTTATTTTTAATAAATGCACCATACATTTATGATTTTTAGTTATTATTTATAAACAAGTTCATAAGTTCAGCTAGCATAAACGTAAACTAGCGTGCTTAAAATCAGTTAGGCCATCGTAGCGGTTCAGCACATTAGTCTGCACAACGGAGCCTGTGACAACCGAGCAGGTACGCGCCGTTCACATAATCGCGTGTTCAACTAACTCAGGTTACGGGAATCGTGAAACTTGATGTTCGCGATTCGGTTGATGATCGCGACTCGCGCGACACCGCGGGCCGAGCCTGAGAACTCGGGCCCCCTTGTGCGAAGGCTCCCATGTCTGTTATGTAATGCGCCGGTACTGTTATACTGTGACACGCAACACTAATTGAAGCAACAGTGCAGTCTCAATTTATCGTCTACCGCTCTCGACTCGCACCTTATCTTAGGCTCACAACACGACTAAACATAAAACCGGCTCGTAGCAATGCATTGATGTCCCCAATGTAGACGGTCAACGAGTTTTTAGATCTTCTTTATCAATGTTGTTAGGTCTAAAATGTTTGCTTTTCTGTTGTAAACAGTTTTAAACTCCAAAAAGTACTATATCCATTGAATTGCAAGAAAAAAATTTGGTGGAACAGCGATAGCAATGATAATTTAAGCGTATAATAAAGCTCGCATTGTATTTGTAAATGGAATGCGATGGTAAGAACATGACTCACATAGAAGGCACGCGCAGGTCGTCGCCGATTCACTAAGTACTACTCCATCCTTTGAATATTCTACTTAAAAGTTATTTCATTCTATTTATTATACTACCTGTATTAGATCTTATGTACAAAATTTGTAGACATAAATACTTTAACGTAAAGTTTTACTTCATTTATATACTTCATAAAGGAGAGTCATGATATTAAACATAAAGTTAATTGACATATGAAAATAGCGTATAAGTAGTTACAATATTGATTTATTTTCACAACATGTACATGATTTGAACGGATCAGCTTAACTGAGTATAATACTCATTGAATAGATATTTTAATAGAATTAACTGGTTCGGATAAAACCATTCTCTCTATAAGGAAAAGATAGTTGATTCTAGGGATCGAATTACAACTCACGACCTACATAGGTAGCGTCTAGTGCATATTATCTTACGAAGCCGATAGCCATTTAATGCAACCTGTCGTATTTTAGAAACGACTTTACTGTGATACCTAATACTTATCATAGAAAGGCTGACTTATTATTATGAAAAAAAAACAAGCTAAAACTTTCGGTATTCGAGCGTCAGTACCTTAGATTTAGAGAGTTGTCAATTGGCGAAGTGATAGTAGGGCATTAGCAGTTAGCAGTCGGGTTTAGTTACGGCGCGTCAGAGAGAGCCCGGCAAGTTGGCATATCGCCGCGCCCGCGCCGCTTTGCCCTGGCCACGTTTCGCAGCGTTCGTATCAACGAGGAGAAAAGTGTGACGACACTGTCTCCGATGGTATTTGCGTTATAACTAATGACCGTGAGCCCGTGACCGCGCTCACTCTCAATGGGACCGGAACCTCGCGAAGCGTCTCGTCTCGCATCATCGGCGCATTTTTATTGAGCAACATTAAAGGTACACGCGCTTCGTATGACGTATCGACCACCGAGCCGCACGAAGGGTGGTCGGAGCCAGGCACGGAATGGGCCAAGCAATAGGAAACGCTCCACCTCACGCAGGCATACCATAGCAAACATGATACGAAATTTTATGTTTTTAAAGCATACCTTAATATAATTTATAAGTAATTGTGTACTTATCAAAAAAGTTTAAATATACATTAAGAACAAAATGCCCGATGACTACTTTGTCGTAATTCTTAAAAAACTTGGATGGTCGGATTTAAAGATAACTCACACAATAGCAGTCTTACGCCACTGATGTTCCGATATAGCGAAATGCCATTTACAAGCCATTGTTTACAAAATCGGTTTTGTTATGTGATGGTTAAGTGTAAAATAATGCGTAGTAGTTCAAGTACTTAATTCAATATAGAACATATTCAACCATTGCGAAACATTCTCACGTTCAGTTGTATTCTGATCCGGTGCAGCAATTTTATGTATGGAATTGGTAGTGATTACCAAATCGTAATATGAGGGTTGGCTAAAAATGATGTTGAGTATGAATAATTGTCATTAGTATCGGAAAATATTCGTCCGACTAAATTAATGTCCTCGATAAAAGTTATGGCATTCATCGGGTATTCAGTCAAAAGTAAATATAAATTTAAGAAGATTTTAAGTGAATAAACGCGTTTAAACCATTAACAATCTTACTTTGAACAACTTTTTTTAAATTTGTAGTATTTCTTTGTTTTCCGCAATTATTTTAGCAGTAAAATGTTTAAGAAGAAAGTCACAGAAAAAGTCGCATAGTCACATAAAATAATAATATTTATAGAAATAATTTAGGAATACCGATGGAATCTACTTTAAATTTATTTACATTCCAAATGACTTAAAATGTATAGTCAGACGTTTTAAAAAATATGTACCAAAATATTTGAATATACGCAAACTTAAAAAAAAACAAAGTATTTGCATGTTGTACAATGGTTTTCAATTAGGTTTACACATAACCTAAAAAAATAGATTAAATATAAGTAGGTACAAAACTGCAATTAAATAAATGAAAACTCCTAACTTATATAGATATGTGTAAATAATCTTTATAAATCCATATTGACCAATGATGGACGCAAAGACAATCAGTTGGAATGCGGGAATCGATAACATCAACTATTAGATTAGCAGAACGTCCAGTGACCGCGAGTTGCCGAGCGCCCGAACTGGACAGTAGGTAGTATTATCATATTACAGTTCTGCCAGCGAATGACCCACTCGGGTTCATCTTCCCAGTATCACGGTGTATTATCTCCAAAGTCAAATGATAAACTTTGCTAAACTGGACTAATATTCAAATTTGGATATCATATTTTGTTTTAGTGTGTTATTATTAAAGTAATTAAATAGACATATTTTCCTAACACTTCATCCTATTTCTTCAATAAGATCAATTCTTAGGTTAGAAACTCATATGTACAAGTTTTTCTTAACTCTAAAAGTGATTACACAAACATAAAAATAACAATGAAATATTATGTCACCACGGCAAGCGAGTAGGCAGTGGTTTATTTTTAAACTACATAATTACATTTGTCGCCTTAGATTCTTTACACTACAAGCTTAAAGAAGCGAAACCAGGACAATCGGTCATGGAATGGTGTCGCGTTACGTACTGGAACCTAAAGCGAATCTCGGTACATAGTTCAACTTAGTGCATCATTAGTTCCTATTTTTTTTTCATATATTGAATGAGTAGCAAAATGAGTATAGAAGCCATCTGGCATTAAATACAGCTTATAAACGTGTCGTCCAGCTTCAATCAGGACTAAAGTATTGTGTAAAGGACCATATCAGTCATAATTATGCACGACTTTGATTGTATGTAAGTATAGCCGACAACCGCCTCTCTCAAACCGAAACACAAAAATCACTTTACGGCGAATTATGAGGGCGGCGGTGATTTTTTCCCAGTTGAACTATAGTTCTGACTGTAATATGATCCTTTGAAACAGTTGCGGTTATTTACAGGTATTTTAAATAAAAATATGTAATGAACGCACGTGGACAGAGGTAGTAGCTCAGACGAACACGAATTACGAAGTACGAAGAATTTAAATTCATAGCCGCATACAAACTTAAATATAAACGTACGGCTCGGTGTGATCTATAAATAAACAAAGGTGGGATATGCTGCACATTAGGTAGGTGTTTGTAAACTTACAGATTATTTTAGTTTCTTATAAACATAGTTTGGTTGTGAGAAAAAGAAAGTACAGTGCGATGTATGCACCAGACGCGTTCTACTTGCAATAGGTAATTGAATTAGAAACAAGCGGGCACGCTGAAGCGGACTGCGCCAATGCTTGCCGCCCCCTCGCTCGCTCCCTTCGGTCATTGTTGCCCCCACGCATAACATCACAACGCGGTAAGCATAAGCATTTAAGCACCTAGCTTACCACAATATAATAGTAATTATTCTTCCCCGAGTATTGTCCCCTCATCACAAAAAAAAACAATTGTTTATAGTGTCGTTATACAATCCAATAAAATATTGCCGTGGTTATGCCGCCCAGGACCATCCGCATTCAACCTTATAAAGGATTTAAGTTCTGCCTTTCGTTACACGTTTACGTAGTACTCTTGAGGACTAAGACGATCGCCGTGTTTGTTAGTGTAGCGGCAAAATTTGAAAACAGAAGGACAGTATTCCACGCCAATCGAACTGCGAATGTTGCTCATTTGATACTAAACTGCCATAGAAAGTCCAAATTTAACAAACCAAACCATTTGTAGAAACAAACAAAATGTGTCTATCATTTAAACAATAACTGTTACCGTGAAATCTAATAATACCATTATTACGATACCGGAACCTTAAATTGCTAGTACTATTTAATTGCAGGCTAAAATTAGAAATTATTGATCCGATTTGGACGAATTTCCCCATGTGAAGAACTCAACGAAAGCTTACGCGTGCGGCATGCATAAGAACTGGTTATAGTTATTGCAAGACGCAGTCGTGAAAGTTTTTTACTTAACGCAAGGTATGTATACATAGAAAACTGGCTCTATGGTATCTCTGACCGACATACGGCATACTTTATCGGATGTTGAAGAACGAGAGACAACTTTCGCAATTCTATGGTCAAGAACACAAAAGTAAATAAAGAAAATTTTCAAGAGACGGTATCAAAGGAAATAAGGAAATGACAAGTTCTTTTACACGAAAGCTTAGCGGAGTCCTGTTTCCTACGTTCGCAGGAGCGCCGCGAGCACGATGTTGATAGAGCGGTTCCTTACGGTTAAACTGACGTGAGAAAGTAAAAAGACGCAATCAGCGAGAGAAAAGGGCACACAAGTCGAGGTATTGCTCCGTCGTAATCACGTACTTAAAAATTCAGGAAGCCGCCAGATTTTGACCCACTGCCGACATCAAAATGTTACACAAAACGTCAACATCAATATCATAACTTGTAAACGATGTTAATTGATATGTAAACGTGAATATACATGCGCCTTATTATCACATTTTTGTTTGTTTAACATATTATATCAAACATTTGAAAGAACATTAGTCAGTACAGATTTTAATTATAAGCATTAACGTAAATATTCAATGTGCATTTTTATTCAAATTCAATAGACGTATCATTTATTCTTGTAATATTCCTATATCATGTATAAAAATAATTAATTTGGAAATTTGATAATCAAAAGCGGAATCACATTTGGAGATAATTAATGAAAACATTTTTTTATGGTCACGAGAACATTAGAAAGAAATGTCCAGTATTGATTTGTACTTTAAATTTACATATTCTCTTTATATAGTAGCATATCGATTGCGTTTGTAATAATAATTATAATAAGTCACACTTACGTGGGAACAAAATAACGATTGACGCTACTCTGACAGCAATTAGTGTAGTTGATACGTCTACGCCATGCTATCTGAAACAAATAAATTAACCGATTGAAATTCTCATATCGTTTGATAGACAAATTAGCTACAGGCACATCAATCGTAATAGGGCCATCCATCAGCGCAGTTGCAGTGGCGGCCTTAATTGATAACCAACAATGCACTGTCACTTTGTGTATACAGTAAAACACATTTAATTTTTATAGCCTTGTGAATAATTAACATTGCCATTACACTTATCTATTGCACTGTTTTACATATATTTGAGTTATATTATGGTACAAGCGCATTTTTATGTTACGAAAGAACAAAACGGTAATCCTGTCCACTTAATATTGTGTGATCACTGCTATCCATGGACGTAAATGTATATACATTTTTTATGTAAAAAGCACAACCAATAGGCCACCTGTTAAGTAGTCGCAGTAGCCAAACAGGACTGAAACTTATCTGTAGATTCCTTGCTATTCGTGATAAAAAATATAGTCTCCGTACAAGTCTAGTACGCAAAGCAATTCTCCAACCGAAACAAAAAATTTGGTTCATAGCGGATTATGAGAATGGCGGTAGCACTTATCAAAACATATTCATATAGAAAAGGGATCATATATAAATCTAAAGTTGATTACACGTGTGTTCCTAATCCTGAGGACTAAGATGAAACGTCTCGATGAAGTGCATGCCTTGTCACACTGTCAATCATAAATCTGTAATGTAGACATTGCTACTATTAGACAGAAATAGTGGTACTGGTAAAATTACGTACTTCTAGAACCCAAGGCATGTCCCTAATGATAGGAGTTTTTTCTCATTTATTAAGCTGTTAATTATGAAAATTTTCTGTGTAAATTCAGCTTTCCCCAAGAGTATAGAGGCAAAGATGAAAGAGAGAAATGGAGGTAATGATTTTTTTATATCGTTAGATTATTGTAAAATTTGGTATGAAACCGACACTACCAGTAGTCTTATGATCATAGAATTCATAGGTGAATGATGGCCTTAAGGCGCATGCATCTGCCCGATTCTGCTCGCAGTGAGTCATCGAGGCAACGACCGGCAGAACAAAATCACTGAGTTATTAATTTAACGATAATAAAATTTAGGCACCTAATGAAGCACAATTCAACAAGCCATAATAGGGATAGCAAACAAAGATTAATTATGAGTTTAATTTATAGAAACGTGTTTTTTATCTGACAAATACAACCTCAAATAGAGCTGAAATCTTATCTAAGCTTGTATGTAGATTTAAGATGGTAGCCTAGCTTTTAGTCGTGTAGTCGGCAACCACACCTCTACGTTTATGATGCAGCAGTGCCAATTTCTTCAGCTCCACATCTCATCTCAATGCATGCATGCAATTCATAGTAAATGGTTAGTTTTCAACAACTCTATGTGGTATTCTAGCAGACGGGATCTGTTAGTAATTACTGCGAAATTTACATACGACGTACTAAAACTTTTTTTATTGCTAATCAATATTCGAATATAAATTCTAAATTTCATATTGCTGTTGAAGAAAACTTGAGCGAGATAAAAGGGAGAAAAATAAAAAATCTTAGGAAACTGCTATTAGGGCATTATTAAATGTAAACATACATACATTTTGCAGAAAAACAGGAAAATATTCAAACAGTTCAAAAAATATCTGAATTTAATTGCCATTACCGATGATGTTATTGGTAGGAACTCGTGCTCATCACACGAACTCGGGGCTCTATATGGGAGCAGAAAAAGAGTCCAAAGCCTTTAGTTTGCCGTAGACGCAACTCGCTTTATCTTTGTAAAATCGCCTTGTATGTCATATTCTTAAAATCATAATCCGCCGTAAAACATTACTTATGTTTCAGTTGGAGAGGTGCGGTTACCGGCTACACTTTGAACCGAGGCTACCATCTTAGTCCTTAGGAGAAGCAACCTATCTACGTTCGAGGATAGCATAGGATTTCGGTCGTGTTTGTGGTTGTACACGGATGAATATGGGCAGCGACTACTTAACACCAGGTACTTTGCACGCTCGTCTGCTACTCTTTTCACATAAAAACTATCATTTTAAAATTGAAAATGCAGTTTTGATGTTCGTTCCTATTTAATTCATTAACGGTGAAACCAATTTTAATGTAACTTGATAAATACTTTGGTACGCAGATAGTTTGTATTCTATGTTACGATTATATTTGACATGCAAATTCAAATGTTTATCTGTCTAAAATTGCGTGTAAAATATAGTTTATTAATAACGATTAAACATTACAAAACGTAGTAGATATTGGGGTGTATATAACGTATATGTATACATCTATTCTCTTTATGTTCACAAAAATAGGAAAATAACGGCAAGATCCAGTTCAACGGTTTTTTAGGTTTGGGTACGTTAAGCAGCATAGGATATAATAATCATATTGAATACCAACACGTTCGATTATTCAATTCAATACAAATATGTATATATGTAAGTATATAATGTAAATAGGATAATAGCATTCACGACACATTTTAACGCAATATAATCCGTCAATGGTATTTCAACCTTATATCTATAGCGTAAGATATCGAAAGTCACTGAGTCACGCAAAGCATAAATCCCATACGGAGCCAATTAGAATGCAAAACTCGTTATACGGCATACAGTCATTCAAATACAATACTACACGACAATCGAGTATCAAGGCACGTGTCACGACTCCGGCACGATGTATCTTATGTGGGCCTAACAAATTAGCATGCGGAAAATGAGACAGTACTACGATGCAACCGCCCCGTAGGTATCATCGTAAGGTTGTATAAAGATTTCTTGAAGCAGTAAGGACGAGCCACAATTACAGACATTCTTTTTCACTTCAATAACTTCATTGAAAATTATATGTAGGTAGGCCTTTTTTGGCACTGCTGTTTTGTGAGCACACTAATTCTACAAAGTTTGAAGGCCTTAATTTTTGGAAATGGATAATTGTGACCTATTACAAAAATCGAAAAAATTGTTGAAGGTTTACTAAAACTGATGTTTATCTTTTATTTTCAAATTCCTTTTTTTCTTTTGTTTTTATGGCAAATTTTTGTTATTTTCGAAATTTCTTATGGGAACACTGTGTGCCCCCTAGTGTCCCTGCAAAAAAAGTTTTTACAATAATTTAATCAATTCGACATATATTTTTTTTATGTGGTAACTAATCCGCCGTAGGTTAATTGCACAAGTTAACATCATACAATGACCTGGGAAGATAAATTATTTAAACAAAGAAGCATGTTACATCACAAAATGCTCTTTAAAATTATGTCTGGGTGCATTATTATAATAATATTTAAAAGGTAGTAACCTGTTCAACATGACCAGAGAATGTTATCAGAGCTAAACCTATTTTAGCGTGAAGTTATGCTAAGTACTTACTCATAGTTAAGGGATCATTCAAAATCACATGGGTGGAACACTTATTTATGGCTTTATGTTTGTATATAATAAAACTAAGGATTAATAGTGCAACAAAGGTCTTATCGCAGTATGTAACAAAATGTACTTTCTTCCTGTCGTTTTCGAACAATATAGTACATGCAGGCAAAAGCAATACAGGTTGTTCAATGACTTAATATTTGAAGAAGGTAGCAGGAAGACATTGGATTCAGTAAATTTTGGAGTAGCTAGAATGGTAAAATCATATACATTACAGGAGTTATGTCTAGCTGTAGTTCTACAAAGACTGAGGGAAGATGTTAATATTTACTTATATTAGGAACTTACAATTAACATTTTTTTATTTTTGATTGCCAATATTTCAAGAAGTTTAAACATGAGCATGAGCCATGCAACTAATTTGAAATATCGGCAATCAAAGATCAAATATTGTTAACCGTAAGTGGCCAGTACTAGCTAACTACTGTTATAATAATACAGAACATGTATACTTTTACTTATAGTTTTATAACAAAATAAAAATTTTGTATGCCTACCATTTAGATGACACATGAATGGTCAGATGCATATGGGGGCATGCTATTATTCCAAATTCTTAAAGTAGTATCAATGCATAAGTTAATGTAAAGAGATTATAGGTATCTAAAATACATCATCCCAATAAGAAGTAAGCCAGCCCAGATTGTACAAGAAATTGTGAAATAGGAAAACATTAAGATATCTCTAGGGGTTGGAATATGGTTGGATATTCACAAGAAACATTTAATGTGTATGTACATTAAAAGATTCACATTTTTAAAATCAATCAATTAACAAATTCATTTTTTTTTTTATAAAATTGAATTGAAAATTATTTATCCATTCTTCTGGCAGGCTCAAACAAAATATCTTCGGAGAACATGGTCTAAAGTAAATTTTATTTACTTGAGCATATTATCTGGATGATATATAACTCTCAATTACTAGCATATTTTCAATAAATAAATATAAAAGATATTAACTATAAGGCAGGCTCTATTATTAAGTGGACAGCATCAGCGGATGCTATATGACATCAAACTTCCTAGTCAATTTTTTTTTTTTTTCTAGCCGTGTTAGAATCCCACCAAGGAAAACTTAACAATGTTGTTGCATAATTATCAAAAATTTTAGAGCTTATATATGCATTATATATTACACTTACTTATGAAATACATTGGTAATTTTGTTTATATCTTAGATCCTATGGTATTATAATCTTCATACAAGGCATACTTAATCCAATCTCAATTATATTCGCACTTGTTTACTTGTTCATTGTGTGACTGGCAAAAAGTTATTATTGCATTATTACTACATTACTTAAATTGATGAAGTTCTATTAGTTTTTCAGTTACTTTAGAACCTGTCTGCATTACTAGTTACCATTTACTAAATGTGGAAATTGGCGAGTGTACAGCCAGGTCGCAGTATTACACTGTAGATTATCGTAAATGGCATGCCCAAATTATTTGTCTATCTTGTCAATATATATGAATTATGAAAGTTATTTTAGTTTCGAATTCTACATGAAATCAAAAAATAGACACCTTTGTTGCAAGAAACGGACAAGAGATCTGGAACAATTTTTATAAGTTTTGGAAGTAAACCGACAATATATATAAATTAAAAAAAATGGTTTTGTCAATAGGGTAATAGGATAATTGAATATAGGATAACAGTTTTTATTTATTTATAAATAAATATATATTATATGTTTGCTACGTGTTGGTGACTGCCCCAAGATGAATAATTTGGCACATATACGCTGCTACCCATTTGTACAAAAGAATCCCTTGATAGATATAGTTCTTCGACGGGTGCTCAATACCTACTAATATACATCCGTGGATGCACGTCTATATACACTTTTTAAATGTTGAACTAATATCTTAATAAAAAGTTACAAGAGCAATAAGTTTAACCTAAAGAATGTGAAGAAAGTATAAAAAAGTAACAGCATTCCTTACTACGTATTAATGCATGATAAAACCTGCTAATATAATAAATACGTAGAAATTTTACCAACTACCTTTTTTCGCAACAAACCTTATTAAAATCAGCAAATCCTTGGTCACTTTAGCGCGAATTAACATCTGTTTAAAATTACAAAAACCAACTGGGTACTTCACACGAAACTTGTAAAGTTGGTCAACTTCAAAACTTTCAAGCACTAATGAAATGTTACACTGCCTGACACATCAAAGTTCACAAAAGTCAACAGAACATGATTCCTTTGCTCAAGAAATCAAAAAATACCGAACACAGTATCACTTTATAAAAACTCAATGTTTTAAAACAAAATTAATCATACAACAAATTAGAAACAAACTGACGCGAGCAGCGAGTTAGGAAGTTAGCAACAACAGAACGACAAGACAGTTTTAAAAAACTGAACCACAGACAACAAGCAAGTCACCTAAACTCTTAAATAATCGTCAGGTGGCAGAAATCGATATTTTCAACTCTCTGTTAATTTATTTGTATCATCGATCTTATACTATTTTTATTGATTAAATGTCGACATGAATGAGATGTTGTAAACAAATATGACGCCATGTTACTTACAAAACAAATGAGGTAAATCATTATTTTTTTAGTATTACTATTTTATCACCTTACGTAATATGCTCAAAAGCTTAATATTAGTTGGTTGCTTCAATTGTTTAAAGTGTCAATTAATTATTTGAATTATAAAACAATAAAAGAAAAAATATAAAAATAAACGATCTCTTGGTTTATTAATTTTGTCAGGGAATCAGTCAATCCAAATTGGGTTTAATCAATCTGTAATTTTACAATCTGACATATGAACATTGACGTTAACAATATTTTGTTGTTTTGTAATTTTTATAGGAAATTTATATACGATACTTGCATTATTCTAGTGGCGTACCATAGTACAATTTAAAATAAGTATTTCTGAAAAGGAGTTACAATTATTTTTCCTAAATATCTAATATTATGTCTTCCTAGGTTAAAACCTACTTATCATGATAAACTTTTATCTTAAATAAAAAAATGCAGCTAATAATAATACGCATTTAGGTTATAAAATTGATTTAAATTTTATAAAATAACTGGATAATTTTATAAAATAACATATGGAATTTCGATTTGAATCGAGTTTATTCAGCTCATCGTCAGCCTGACATAGGACAGCACTAACATCGTTCTTTCCATAGAGAATATTATTCTTTGGGAAAAATTGAAGTAGGTATACCTGGTATGTATAGGTATGATTAATGGATCATAAAATAATGACCCGAACCCGATTCTATTACGTATTCAAAATACACACCTAATATAATCTTGTTCTAAGAACTATAATGTTAGAAAGATGGCCACACAAGTTGAATTAGGACACGCGTCCTGACGTCTCAAATTCTAATATATAATCGATAGGGAACCAATAAGATTGAAGTGTGGCCAAGGGCAACGAATTTTAATGTATTAACGTACGGAGTATTTTATAATCGTACAACAAAGAATGCTTTCGTAGTAATATTTGGCTAAGGCAAAAAATACATGCAGTTCGCGTCACATAAAATTAAATACGTTTAATGATCAAAATAAACATTGTAGAACAATGATAAAGCTCCAATCAGGTTAAAAATTCTTGCCTTAAATTACAAATTTTCTTAACGCTTACTGCAGGCATACAAAAAGTGCAATGCAACATTCTACTTTAAGGCATATTGTAAATATCAGTGAGTTAAAATAAGTAAAAAAATAAAATAATGCACAATATGTATATCATAAATGAAATAGAATATTGATATATTTCATAATTCATATATTTTGTTTTAAAATGACACTCAGACACAAAGAACAAAATCATCAATCATTCTCCGAAAGTTTAAAATTGAATATAAATTTTATTGTACATAAATAAAAACATTTTCATATTAAAAGACATTTTATGCATGACTGAGGAAAAATTTTAACATCTGATCATAATATTGATTACCCTTACAAGCACAATCCAGGAAAGGAAACAAAAGAGGTCAAATGAAAATATTTATTATAGAAAATAATACTTTGATAGTCGTGTCAAATCAATAAATCTACAAAATTGTATTATTTAATTTCTTACAATATAAATCAGGAGATTACAAAATACCTATCAGAATAGAATAAATCTACAAAAAAGGATCTTACAAATTATCTTAGAGTTGTACGATGCTAAGGAGAGCTAAGTGAGCCCAAAATTTATCCATGTAAGTTGATTTTCCTATTATTAAATATTTCAAGTAAATGCAATTAAATCACACAAAAGACAATTTCTTAAAGCAGCTAATTATCTTACACTTCGAAATATTAGTAAATCTTACATGATTAAAGTTTGGGGGCAATCTCAATTGAGACTTGTACTGCCAAGATAACCCCTATTATTATCAGAAATGCTTGCATAAAAGTATTTCCATTAATGTAAATATTTTTAACAAAATGATTTATCCATCCCTATGGATAGGAGTTATCATGACAAACAAATTACACTAAGAGTGTTTTGTGTCAAGTTTACTGGTCGGAGCCCTCCTCTTCCTCATCTTCATCTTGTTCCTCCTCAGTAGATGCTGCATCTTTCTTAGGCGGAGGAGCGTCCTTACGCGGTCGGCCACGGCCACGTCCTTCACCAGAACTCGCCTGAAACACAAATTTATTGAAATTTAATAACTGAATTCCTTGCTCATATTAAGGCTCATTGATAATTTTGAACTATGTACCTTTCCCTTTGGTGCTGCCTTTTTCTTAGATCCCTTAGGTCTGCCTCGTCCCCTTTTCACTGCCGGGGCTTGCTCATCATCAGATGAATTCTTAGATTCTTTGGTTTTAGCAGCTGCCGGTGGTCTGCCTCGCTTTTTAGCATCTCCTTTAGGCTCCTAAAATTAAAATAAATTTATAGTTTATTATTTGTAAAATAAAAAAAATTACATGTCTTTAAATGTTTTATACTGACTGATTGTGTTCCATTAGATTTAGGTCTACCGCGACCCTTCTTCTCCACCGTTGTTGAACCATCATCAGACATTTTAGTTAATTGATTTATTCACCTCCTTTCCCCACAAACAGATTCTGAAAAGAAGTAATTGCGATGTCAATAACCTCGGACGTGAATGATTACAAATTCATACAATTATTGATTGAAATAAAAGAATAGGGCACATCATTAATTAAATATATTTACACTGAATAAACTGAACTAAACTAAAGTTAAAAATCCGCGCACACGCTAAAGAATTGATAGTCGAATCAAGAAAAACAAATAAAGAAAGAAGTCGTTGACCATTGAGACGCTTGGCTTGCATTAATATTATTAGCGATTACGCTCTGGGCGCCTCGCTTGTATTACTGTGAATACAAGTACATTATCAATAATCTAATATAAAACAGAATTACATACTTTGAAGTTATTTATTAAGAGGATCGATTTCTTTCAGTAAACTGTATTTTCAGAAAGCCAAGCCAATGTAAATGGAGTCTGCCATTAGGTAATTACTGGGCTATTGTAAAATATAACATTCATAAAATAAGACCTATTAAAGTTAAAGGCACATATTAAAGGACAAATAAATACGTTTTATATGTAATACATTAAAATAAAAAATATTTAACACCGCGTACTCACTTAAATTGTTTACACTTTACGTTATCGCACTAGGCAAAAAGATTATTATGGCGGGCTACAAGCTACAATACGAAACGAACAGCACCAAATTAACCGAACCGACGCTTTTCTGGCGTCAGTGTAGAGGGCGCTATCAAACATGTTTGGAAGCGTTCAAGCAAAGATAACATAGAGTTTTAAGTACATTTCTATCATTTATAATCTATAACATTTGTTTGGACTTTACTTAATCGAACAACGAAAGTCACGTTCATCTTTTATTATCTTGTAACCTTCTTTGTGAGGAATATAGGTTAATTAATTTTATATATTTTAGTCTAACTACACTAATCTGTTGCATAGCCGGTGTGAGTGCCACATTAAGTTCATAGACAATTATGAACCTTTGACCTAACAACGAGTAGGTGTGGTGGTTAAACGATCCCAGGGATCTAGCAATTATTATAATTATATGAAAAAAAAATCATTCATAATCCAGGGCCTAAAAGCTATAAATATTTTTTGAGGTACCCGCTTTGAAAGCAATGGACCTTAAATCAAGTCAATGGATGAGTTAGTGGATTGCACGTCGTATGAATAACCGCACCGATAACGAGCAACATCAAAACGTAAACGCTTATAAAACCCAGATATATATTTTATCATAATATTTATGAAAAAAGTAAAATGTAAATAATATAACAGACTTATATAACAGAATATAACAGTGCTTATGAAAGCACTGAAAACTCAGAAAAAGTTTCATTACAAGAAAAAAATTGAATAAAATTTCGGAAACATTGTGCTACGAGGCAAAACTATTTAATTAACATTCCAATAAAAGATTTTCGTACTTTGCAAAGTTTATTTAGGCGGTTATATTTTTTATAATCAAAATCTTGGTTTTAAGTGTTCTTCTTGCCTATTTAAATAAAAATGAAATTTAAAAATTTCTTCATGAATACGATTATTTCGTGACATAATCCATTATATATAAGGTTTGTCGAATGTTTTCGAACCACCAAGTGTATTCAATAAGATTTATTAACTGCCAACCATCAACCTCTTTTTTAAGGTGTACCCTAAATAATCTGAATCTAAATTTCTCTTGTGGATTATAGTATGTATTGTCCTACGATCCCCATTGCTATATCAGTAGAGCTTTTCTTGCTGGGCAGGCTTAGTGGCCAGAAGCCAGACTAAAAGCAGTTCATGAGGTGGGGCTCCCTCTGAGCCTGACATTAAATAACATATATGTTTATTGTTTATTAATGACACTTTTTGTCTTCGTGAATAGTCTGCCTACGTTATGTCAGTGTCACTTACTATTATTATTCTTTTGTTTTAAAATTGAACGATGTCACTGGCATGTCAATGTAATGTAGTACTTGCAGAATAATGCCTAGATTAGATGCTTGTTAGGCACATTATTTATTGATAAAGATGAATGACCTCTTCCTTTTGAAGTCGTTTATAAATATTACTGATTGATAGTATAATCAATGTAATTGTTGTATTTATGTTACTTAAATATGGTAGGTAATTCAAAAAACGGCTGCGCAAAAAACTGCAAAATAATTGATTTTCATATCAGTTTTATTTTAAGTTAATTGTTAATTGGGTTACTTCCATTATTTACAGCAACGGATAGAATACGCTATGTTGACGTTGTGTGCTTGTGGATTAAGGAAAGAAGATAAATCTTTTTATTTTCATAAAATAACTAGGAAAGTGAGTTTTTGACTATATTACAAACTTACCCTAATCTACAAAAGTGTTAATGGAGTATAATGGAAGTCCCAAAAGAACCAAGTTTAGAAGATTGTTGTAACAGTGGATGCAATCCTTGTATTTTTGATGTTTATGAAAGACAGTTGGAATTATACAGACAACATAAAAATAAAAGAGAATCCCCAGAACTTCCAAAAGAAAATGGTATATCAGAACTAATATACACTTCATTTGTTGTTGTCAGTGTGGTGCTGTTAAGTAAGTCACAAAAGTTATTAAAATTCAAAGGAAGTAATAAGAACAGCCCTAAACTGTGGTGGAGACCTGGGCAACATTTTCTTTTCAAATACAATAGTCCTAAATTATCATGCACTCGTGCCTACATGCCTATCAAACTTAACTCTAATGATAATGAGGACTGTGATTTTTCAATAATATTAAAGCGTTATGATAATGGTCTAGTGTCAAACCATTTATTTCAATTAGAGGAAGGAGACATAACTCTATGGAGAGGTCCATATGGTAAATATGAAATTAAATCAAATACATTTGACAGATTGATAATGATTGCTCAGGGAACTGGTATTGCCCCGTTTATAAGCATAATTGAAAGCATATTAAATAATGAGGATGACATGACAAAGCTTATTTTATATTACTGTTGTCAATCAGTAGATGATATTTTGTTTAGAAATGAATTGTACTTATTCAGATCATATTGGAATTTCACATATGAGATATTTTTAACTCATGCTCCAAGTAATGCTAGTTTCAGATATCAAGAGCCCATTAACACAACAAGATTCACGGAGGAACATTTGAACAAAATAAAACCATACTCAAATGATCAAGTTTTGATTTGTGGGTCATCTAAATTTATGAATAGTTATGCGGATGTGTTGTCAGAGGAAGCTCTTATTGGAAAAATATTTTTGTTTTGAATTGCTGTCTGTATGAGTACTCGTTGATACACCACAGATACTGTCTTAGGCTCTAGAATATTTATGTCAATTTAAAGAAATTAAGTATAATAATATATTTTTATACAATTTTATAATATTGTTTGTCCTCCCCATTCGCTACAAACAACTCTGCCTTTTTAGTAGTACATGCTTGAGCTTTTATTCGCTCAAAATCATACCTTTACAATTTCTTATGCTATTTTGTCGAAATCATTGATTTGGAAAAATAATCAAGGTATTGACATGTAAAATGGAAAGCAGCAAAATTTGAATAGTCTAATGGTGGCAAGTGTGAAAATCCCTCACTGTTTGGGCGTGTACTATTTTGATTATTTTTCAGTGTATTTAAATAATAGTAATTTTCTATTCAAGACATAAGGCTCATTTTTGAATTTTACAATTTTATTATATTTTTAACTAATGTGCATATTACTACATTTATTCATATATCGACAGTCAACTTGTCGGTTGATCATGGTGCGGGGAAAGGAAAAAGGGTGCGGTTAAGGGAAATGTAATTAAACAGCATACCGTTTTATATATACCGATATTTTTTAGTAGTATAATTTATCACTGACCTTGAAATCTATCCTAAGTTAAAAAGTTGAAAATAATAGTAAAAGGTAGGGGATATTACAGGTAAATTCCTATTGCAAGATGGCAACACTAATTTGTTGGTTATGGTTGGTACCATAACTAAATAGCATTTGCACCTCCCGATCCCAAAATCCTAAAATTAATATTTTTTTATATATTGTAAGACTAAAGTAGGTATTTAGTTTTATTAATAATCATAGATGACAAACCATATTGGCGTTGTTTAACTATCGATAGGCTGTCAAGCAAGACACGTTACTAATTTTCAGTGTGATTTAAGATTGTGACTGGTTTTCAGAATCTAATATACATCTGTTAGCTGTCGATATTAAGGAAACTATCACATACTGGAATATAAAAAAAAAACATGTAGTTGTACAGTTAGAACAAAAGAACTGATTTATGTCGTAATAAGTATTTTTATTTTTGTATTCCACTAAAATTTTATTCGTAAATATCTATGTAAATATCTATAATGTGATATAGATGTCAGATTTTCAAGAATAATATTCGTAGAACGAGAGTATAACACATCATCGGATATGATCGGAAGGTATGTAGCGAAAACTTTTATTATGTCTATGGTTAGTGTTCCTTCTATACTTTATGGCATTATAAATTAAAAAATACTATGGATTTTTTCGCGCCGGCGCGAAACACGTTATCTCATTCGCTCATATAGATTATTGAGACCATGCAGTAGCATTCTCAGTAATTAAGTATCTCGTTAAGTTTATGTTAATCATCGAAGTTCAATTTATAATGATGCCGAGCATAGTTAAATGATTTTGTAGAAATCCACGGTGACGATTAATTGATAATTATGTTCCTTTTTGTCAACAATGTTGTAGTGTGAATGTATATTAAATTTTGTTTTTCATGAACAAGTGATTCTATGCTATATTGGAAATATTTTCTGTAATACGATCAAAATGGGTTCTATCGTATTAAAGAGCTTATCAATCCTGTTAGGAGTGTTCTTCATATTTGTAGGGATAACTAAAATATCTCCCTTCATATCTAAAGAGCTACACAAGGATTTGGTAAGTGTTTAAATATCGATTTTTAATAAGTCCAGTTGTCGACGCCAATATGTAAAGGTCGCTAGATGCATTAAAATTTTTGTAAGTGTGCGATGTGCCTCGCTATTTTGGTATTTGGCCTGCCGCCTAAAACGACTACAGTTGTCTCTGTCCGACAGCGTGATGTGATTCCGATTCAGAGCCACTAATCTTCCTGTTGCTGTTCAATATATTTTCACGATTGCATGCCACATGCTCATCAAAAATAATACTATGTTATTGCTCTACGATAAGATGTACATAGTTTTTAACGATGGAACGAATAACGGAAGAACCAAAATTTTCGTGTCCTATTTGGATAGGCTATCAAAAGTAATGAATTATATATATTCTTTGTAAAAAATATATGACTGATATATATTTTTGCATAAATTGTTGCGTTTTTCAGGCACATTATAATTTTTAATTATTTGCAATACATATCAAACTTGATATAGAAACACTTGAAAGTACAGCATTAGTTATTGATCAGGATCATTCATTTAATATGAAGAAATTGTATGTAAAACAGTTATTTGTTTGTTTAATTTATAAAAAAATATTACATATACACATACACACACATTACTATAAATAGCATTCATTTACTTATAATATTCACATATTGAGAAAACAAGGAAGTGTATGCTTTAAACGCAGACATTGAAAACTGCTCTGAAATAGCAATATTCAGAACTTAATTTATTTATGTTATTTTTGTTTATATCAGATATTGTATTGAACAATATCAGTGTTGAACTTATTTTTCATGTAAAATTATAGAAGTTGATTTTAACATACTTTGGCAATTTAACTAAATACTAGGCTGGGATTAGGCTTCGGTTTCACTTCTTGTATAGACCTCCATATTTGACCAATTAGTTTATCTTCATTTCTTGTAATCACATCCACAGCCTGGTTACTTTGAGTATTGATAGAGTGTTCCTTATAATTTGGAATTTGGCTATAGACGGTCTACGCATATTTAATGACTGTCATATTTCACAAGCAACAGAATTCATTAGACCTATTGTTATGTTTCAGTATCCTTTGTGTAAGATAAATAAATATGTTTGTGTAAGACTTACTTCTGTATTATATATAGTGTTAAGAATGGTATCAACACAAATTAACAATTTTAGAGACAACTCCAACTTTATTGTTTGATGTGGAAAATTATAAATCTCCTTTGTCCATCTCCATCAAACATGACTTAAGGTCAAAACAGGATTAACATGCTGTCTGAAATCAATCAGCTCACTTGTTAGTGTGACTGGCAACTGCACATCGAACTGAAATACAAGAATTATTTTACTTGTGTGTGTGTGTTTTTTTAAAGTGAAACCTCTATGGTTGCAGTACAATTAAGCCACCAGTAAAACTTGCAATTTCGTGGGTCTGTAAATTACAATGATACTTAAATTTAAAAAAAAATGTAAAAGGTTGAAATTTAAGAATGAATGAATGAGCATACCTGCCTCACATACTTCTGAGAGATAGGATCGCCTTTAGATAGGCTCATACATAGGTGTGTCATGCGTCATAGCTAAGGGCGAGTGAGAGGAGTTACCCCCGCGGCGTGCATTTTACCAAGCCATGGCCTTCGGGGTTGCAGGGGCACAGGCATACAAAATTAAAACATGATTCTGTCATGTAAAAAACAACAAATAGTACGAGGTTCCCATGACCCTAGCTACAACGCTGGGTGTCTACCGATTTCGACATCACATAAATTTATCGAGCGATCGCCCTTTACGATCGCGTGCCGCCTCGTCTTTTTATGATTTGCACGCAATATAAGCCTAAATATGAGATATGTATATTCACGTCAAACTAGTTACGCGGACAAGGTCGCGGGTAACTACTAGTACATAATGAGTAGTAATACGTATAAGTATATACGTATAAAAATAAAGTTTCAAAATTTTCAGTGGTCGTAAATTTTCAACGTAGATAAGATTATAACACGTGATGAGCTAATACATTTCCAGATTTACACCGCGGATATTAATAGCTCGTGAATATTTTTAATTCGTTGAAATACTAACTCGTTGAGAGATTTTCAAGGTGGTGGAACTCTGGCGTCTGCTTGCCGTATTACCATCACGCCCCTTTTTGTCTTTGATAGAAGCATTTATGTTCTGTTTTGAACGGTATAGTAATGCAGAGGCAGCTTTTTAAGACGTTTTATATTATTTTAGATAGAACCTCCTTCCTTTATGGATTTAATTTAATTTATATCTCAGGGATATCAAAGCTATGTCGTGTGGTAGACTTCATTATGCAATAGTATATGACATTAATGTTATGATTTTTACGAATAGCCGGCAGTGGCCACTTATTATCAGTAGAACTGTATGCTTATTTGTAACTTCTGTGTGTTATGCTATAAAAACTTATTTTTCATCCCATATGCTCTAAAAATAAACCTTCCCCAATAAAGGGGTTGTGACCCCTTAGTTAAAATTTTCTAGAAGATTGTTTGAACATGACATGGCAGAAATGAAAGTTTAATTTCAAACATAAATATGGATAAAAATCTTTAATCCCAACTTTTTTTACAAGATGCTTTTAGATAGTAAAATGTGTGATTTCCTTTTTTTTTTTTTTCATTTTAACATTATACAGTTAGATATAGTATAATAAATTATGTATATTGAGTTTTAATCGAATTGGTTCGTTGACTTGTATGCCTGTGTCCCTGCAACCCAGAAGGCTATGGGTTGGTACGTTGGTAAAACGCACGCCGCGGGGTAACTCCGTCTTGCAGCTGCTCACATGTTATTAAACTGCTTGGTTTTCACTGGCTGTGTAGAAAAAATATGCGAACTCAACGTGTCAATGGTGATCGCCGTTTTCCGATAATAAATATAAAGAAATATTTCATTTTTTACCTACTAATTTGTTTAAGTTAAACTAAACATATTCTATATACCTAAATATATTCATGTTCTTCGTATTGATTTTTCATTGGTACAAAATTATTTTTTACCTCGTGCGGCGTATGTCGAATCACTCGCTACACTTAGGATTTTACTTTAGAATCCTTGTCTCCGCTCTGGATCCAAAACAGCGACCGCGGCGTAAAAGCATTACTTTGTTTGTACTTTTACGATCCAATCGACTATTTCTTTATTTATTTGTAGGTATAAGCTACATAAAATCTAACAATGTGATACGTGCAGCAGGTGATAATTCGGACGAGCTTTGAGCCAAGCGTACGCGACAGGGATACATTTTCTCTGTCTACCATATTTATGAGTTCAGGACATATTTATTTCGATGCTCTTTGAATTGTCAAATTAATTGTGACTGCATTTTCGTGCTTGACCTATTAACACAGACGATACTAAATTGTTATCTTGAAATATTCACACCGATTGCACTTGTTATTGGCGCATTGAATAATTGCTCTTGCTCGCTCTCTCAATAATTAATGCATTGGTACTTGTTTTTAAAAGAGCGTCTAAACTTTCATCGCATATTTGCTAATAACTCTTTATCTTCATTCCATTATTTCCAGCACTGGAATCGGATCTCTCCTTAATAAGACTCCTAAGCTGGACAAGTGTGGATTGGTAGACTTCACGCAGCTTTGAGATCTCTCAGGGTCGCACGTCCTTACGATGTTTTCTATGAACGTCCATGCGATTGATAATTAATTTCTAATAAGAACATAATTTAAAAATCAGAGGTGCGTCATGTTAGGGATTCTTATACCGGACCCGGCAAGTGAGAAGCCAAAAACTATGCTTTCACTGCATCAAACCTTGTCATTTGTTTGTTGTGGTAGGTATTTTTAACTTAATACGTAGTTATTTACTTCGTAATGACGTTGGAAATTAATGAACAACGAATGATATGTCACGAACTTGGATGGGTCCTTATAAGTAACTATTTGTTGTAGTTTTAAATATAGTGTTCTAAGCATATATTATTATCATAGTTAATTGGTTAATTTAATATGAATATTTTTCTATTTACAGAGAAAGGAATATGTTAGGTATGCAAAAGTATTTCCACTTACGGAAATGCTGGATTTCAAATTGCCATCGAAGTGGTATAGAAGAACTGTGGGCGGCCTTGAAATACTGTTTGGTCTGGCCCTAGCAGTGATACCTAGCCGTAAGTATTTAAAATGTAATATAAATAATTGGATATCGGATCCATTTTAAATAAAAATGTGTCGACAACAACCACATCACCAAAAAAAAAACTTAAGATTTCAATCAAATCATCTGTTGCATTTAACTATACCATACTGCTTACTTTCTAGCATTGGATACGTCATATATAAATATTTGCTCTGTATACACCACGTCATACCCGTTAATAAGATATTTGTAACGACATCTCAAGCCGTGAGTGTGCCAATCTAATACACACAGACACACTCTACAAGTATAATCCTTCTTCTGCAGTAGATAAAAAGAAGTTACCACCTTAGCAGTGCTTATAGTGCATGTACTATATTTTAAAAAGAATTTGTTTTTTGTATATTATATACATATTACATTTCTGTCTTGATCTATGCTCTGACTCGATAACGATTAAACATGTAGTGATTTAAAGCAGATGCATGATTAAAAACATATTTTCTTCTTTGGATTTTGCGTAGGCGAGGTGGATATTATAAATTGTTCGTAATAATCTACTTTATGGCAGGTACACGTTCATGAGCATATCGCATTTTTAGAGAAAAAAACCTACATATTTCGAAATAACAAATAATGTTTTTGATATCATTTTCCTTCTTTTTAACATTTATGGAAAAAATGTTTAACATACTATAATTTTTCCCAAAAGACTATTAAAATTTTTGTTCTGTTACATAATTTGTGTACATGCTATCTTTATTTCACATTTCCACTTCATACTTATTTTTATTATTTAAATCATTACGATTTTAAAGGTGTTATATGTATACATAAATTTTATAAAACAACACTGTAACATACATATTTTTAATATTTATTCAATTTTATTTTTGTATGTAAAGCTTGTGTTTACTAATGTCGATAAATTCCTGTGCCTGCCTATAAATCTTACAGCCGTTAAATGGACTGTTATTATCTTATGTATGGCAATTAAATTTGCCTCTTACTGACATCTTTTGTAATATTATGTTAATTATTACTATTTAAATGTATAGAGGGACTTAACGACAAGTGAATATTTTTCAACAATTTGAAGAGCAAACCGTGATGCACTGGTAAAATGATACAACAATTTGCCAAATAAATTCTGAAAGTTTTAAGGGCATATTCATAATGTGTAAAAATTATATTTTGTAGGAGTAGAGATTAATATGTCTTTGGATAAAAATTGTATTTGCAGATAAAATAAAGAATGCTGCCAACATAGGGCTGGTGTTATTAATGATTCTAGCTGCGTATTCGCACGTGATGGTGGGCGATCCGTTCGACCGCAGCGCGCCAGCTTTGGTCTTCTTTTTCATGCTTAGCGGAAGGCTCGTTGTCTGGTTTGTATAAATACCCTATTATAACCACGATATATTTCAGTAAGTATATTTAAAGATAGTGTTTTTCACTAATCTAAATTTGGATTGACTTGTTTGTAGACAGTCTCTATTACAAGGTACCGGTCATTGCTTCCAAAGATCATCATAACGAAAGATGCAAACAAACGATAGTAATAGAAGACACATTCCAATGTGCTCATCTGTCACATTATCGTTATCGAGTCTATTTAGAGACAGTTTGTGGGTGCTTAGTTTCTTTTTATTTAATTAATCGAACACTAAACATTGTTTGCGAATTGATGGTACCCTATGGGGAACGATCCTTGAGTTACGTGCATAGTGAATATCGTTTGCATCTTGTCAAAAAACTTGTAAGTCTAATCATGGAACAAAATATCATACCAACCATAGTGTAAGAATTGCTTTTCTTCTGTTGGTAATTACGCCCCTGAGAATAAGCACTGTGTACCTTGACCAGTTTTTATGTGATGTAAACACCAGTTACGAAATAAAATTAGTGCTATCGTACGAGCGAACATCGGACTGGCATCTCGCCAGAGAATCCGCGATGACGAATCGTTTCTGTCGTGCAAATAATTTTGAATTTGGTTTATTTGGGGTGGGCAAATTCGGGAGCTTCAGTATTCAGTAATATTAAAAGAACTTGAAATTAATTTGCTAAATGTCTGAATAATTTTAACAAAACGGACTCAAACGTGTAATTTTAAACTAATATCGTCGCAATATTCATGGTATTAATTACGTAACGTGTAACAATAAGCTATTTTTTGGCTACTGATATTTCAACCGACCGTAGACTGTCCCTATGGCGAAATTGCGGTGGCGGGGATATATTGACTTGGCCTGTCAACAGTTTCTTCTCGCTACCGCAGTTTCGCAGTGAGTATTTGTCCGTTACATAATAAAATATGTACCTAAACTTAATTAGTTTTACCATTCTGATTGAACATGGGATATTGCTCGCATAACTGCTTTATGCTCAGAAGTTATTGCATGGCTTTATACTTCTATGCTTAAGTACTAATGTACAATTCCTTTTACAAAGTATAATGCGCTCCTTGCGTAAATTCTTATTTGTTTAATCATTTTTATTGCATATGCAACCTATTTGATGTTAAATTTTACTTCATTGATATCTGTAACCAACTTCTTTCTGAAGCCGATAACAGCGTAGCTACTGGACGGAGATTGACCATTCAAAAAAATTAATGTTCCATACCATTCAAATCAGGACACTACGGCGTCACACTCATGCTTTTAGGCTGAAATAGATCAGAAATATACTATCATAATGAAAGCCTCGATATCAAAGTGGATTTAAGTTAACTGAATTTAATAAAACATACTATTATATTTACCTTTAAAATTTATTATCCTTAATATATAACAATGTATAAATATTTC
>DWON01000642.1:0-30646 GCA_018251015.1 Phocides pigmalion okeechobee
AATAATCGCCTACAATAATACGCCGGCAACCACACCTCCCCAACCGAAACACAATACATGTTGCTTTACGGCGGGTTATGAGGTTGGTGGTGGTGTCGACCCGGCCGAGCTCAAGGGCTCTACCACCTGCTGAGTGGAACTTAATATGTGGTTAATCGTTCCACGGATGGACCGTCATCACCTTACCAAGTAGCTTCTTTAAATGTGCATGCATATTATTGCAGACGGAACGTCAGCAAGCGATGAGTTATGTACTCGCTTAGTCTTTTTTCATTAAAAAAGCGACCGAACTATCAATTCACTCATCACTTGTTCCCATGGACATCTACATATAAACAACTCTCTATAGAACTTGAAGTCGATCAGAAACGTATTGCTACTCTCCGAGGGCTAAGATGACCGCCTCACTCGTAAGTGTACCCAAAAACCGAACTTCTCCACTTCAAAAATTTTTAGGCATACTGGTGTTTTGCTAACTATTCCTTCTATTAGAATTTAAAAAAGATTTTAATATTTATTTACATTTTTCGTGAATCAACGAGAAAAGTCACTTTCCTGATTCTGTCTTTATACATATAAATCTTCCAGGCAAAAGCTAATAAACTCTTCTTATGTAAAATCCCGGTTGTGTACAGTGAAGTCGGACTGAAATGTTTTCTTAATATGAAATGAGAAACTTACGGAGTTTGTTTCAGTAGGTAAAAATCTAAAGTAGATTTAGTTAATAAACAAGAGGCTTAATTCGTATACCTATATATAAAATGAGATTCGTTTAATTCCAGCATCCACTTAATCCTGTTAGAGTGACCTTTAAAAAGCCAAATGTTTAGATGCAGTTCTATAAAATTCAATTTAATAGTGAAGAGTAACCGGGCTCTGTCCTGATTTTTTATATTATTATATTGTGCTTGAAATCTCCTGCAGCGATTCGGGGACATGGGCCGTCCCGCACCTGGCGGCTGGGACACCGGCTGTTACGCTACTCGGAACAGTCAGTGAGTTAAATTACATTTAAATAAAGAATGTGATAAGTGTGCAATTCATCGCAGGTACTTTAAACCACAAACAGGGCCGAAATCATTTAATTTTACTCAAGCAGTCCATTGGTTTGATACACATCTTCATTCAATATTCAATATTTATTCGTTACATACAGTGGTATGTAACGAATAAATATTGTATTGAATATTGAATGAAGATTGTGTAGTGATTGTGTAGTGACACACTTTCATTAATTACATAGACTCTATATGTTTTTCTTTACATTAAAATTGGATTCGTTAAACTTGTGTTCTCTCGAATATATCGAAGAACTACCAAACGGCTCGGTATATTCCATGACCTCTTCATGAATTTATTAATTTTCTACTAACTCCCCACAAACTATTTCATAGGTCCAATCTAACAAATAACTAGGAGGTCAAGTATTCTTGTGCATCAGTTGGACGGATGCGATCGGCGGACTTACTTACAAGGCCTATTCAAGGCCTCAAATAAAGAGTGCCGTCTTATTTGTGGTTGGATGTGGATGTACATGGGTGTACATGGGTGCCAACAATCAGTCAATGTAAGGTGGCGTATACGCTCATTTGGCGCTCTTCTAGCATAAAAATTGAATGGACTTTTTTGTGAGAAAGTTACTTGTACGATAATTATGTTATAACAATTGTAACAAGAATAACGGAAATGGCTACGTATTTTAAAATTGCCAACAGCTACGCAGACGATAATATCAGATGGAAATCTTTGAATAGTGGCGAAGAAGTTTAGACCAAACAATGGGCTCGAAAAGAGCGTACTCCGCAATTTGGCTCAACCCGCAAACGTAGTAGTGAAAGGGGGCGGGTGCGGGGAGGGGGTTGCTGTGAATGGCTCACGAAGGTCTGCGGTGGAGCCGAGACCGCAACAATGAGTACTCTCCCGCCCCGCGCACCTCGCCCCACCCCTCTACACCCCGCGCCCCCCCGCACACACTGCCCCGCATGTCATTCGATTTAGCAGACGGACGAACCTGCGACAATGCGTTTATTTAACAGATCGATCCAGATCACATTCTTCTACTATACAGTTATGGCAAACAAGTCTCATGTCAAACGATGACATTTTATACACCTTTGAGCATATACTGCAAATGTGATCTACGTACTAATAAAAGTAGGTACATTAAAGTTACGTAATAATACCAGCACCTTACTGACAAGCTTTATAATTAATAAATAAGTGATTTTTGTGTCTAACTACCACTCTCGTCATAAATACATATTCTCTCAATATAATCTTTAACTTTGAGAACGTTTTTCGTATATGACTCAGACAGGTTTGTTCGAAATATTCTTTCCTGGTTTTGAAAAGTTGTCCGGCGTTCAAAGATCGAATTTATTTTACTGTTACTTCTACTTTATATTCTAAGAACAACTCTTCAACTATTTTGTTTTATTTACAACTAGAAATATACAATCGCAACTGACATACAAATAATATAAAGGCAAAATTCGATTCCATCAAAGTATAAATCGTTCTGCCGGTGCATCGAAATTGAATCAAAGTATAATCGTTTTTTTCTTCAATTTTCTTGTCCCCGATACTTAAAATTTTATCCCTTATGGGAAAGTGTATCCGGATTATAAAAGTAATGCATTGATTTTGATATATAAGTCGCCCGTCTGCAGGTCGCGGTCCGCGAGCCATAGGAAATTGCACGCCGTAAAATGCGCCTCAAAGCTTACATCTAGACGCTCGACGAGAGGATCTCAAACGGAACGCTTGTGCACTAGTGTTCTTACGCTCTCCGGCGCATTCCGCCGCATTCCGGCTCCGCTGAGGAATTAATTCTTTCGTGATTACTGCTAGGTGTATTTAGTGGACAAATCTACCTTTTTAACCTTTAAACGTTCAGCGTATGTATGTTGCAAAAGTTCGACAATAGTAACAATAGAGGGTTTGATTGACAGTCGAATGGATAACAGTAATTACCGATGTGACACTACCCTGCTCCATCATATTCAGAACTTGGTCAATATGTAAGGCCAGTTCGTCATCGAATCGACCTTTATAAATCTATGTAGAAACCATACAGTACTACGTCATGGAAAAGTTAGGTACACAACAAATTTCCCTGGTCTCCATAATTATGTTGCAATGTTATTGCATTCCATAAGCGTATCTATATATCTCTATCTAGCATATTTTTAATTAACGCTGTCATCAAACCCGCAATTCCTACACACAGACGCAACTGACACAACAGTCCATATACGTAGTCTTTAAACTTATAACATACACCTTTTTGCGTCGACACAACCGTCATTGTCGATCCCCTTATAGATCGATAGACAATCCATTTTCCTGTTTGATTTCAAATTATACTTGCTTCGTTGTGAGCATGGTCACCCCACCGCGGCGTTTTCCAATTAAGGGCAATGATAAGGGCGATATGAAAACATCACTTGTAACGATTAATACATGAAGATAAATCGTTTATTGACCCGCTATTATTTACTATAAAGTAAAGTAAGACAGATTAAGGGACAAAACGCTGTAAATGATACTAGAATAATGTCACGGAGGTACTTCACCGTGGGTTCCAGGGTTCGTGTCGCAAACACGAACCACAGATATTTCCAAGTTATGTACGTGTCAAAAATACTTATACAGCACTATTTGTGGAAAAATATCAACCAGAAGTATTTTTATGTATTGTCTATCTGTATCTATTGCTGAATTTGAATGAATTTTCAACCAAGAACACGAAAGTCAGCGGACTATGCCTTTTATTCACATTTCCAATATCGCTGTTTTAATACCGCATTGATAGTTACAAACATCGCGAGAATTCCTTTATACCTAAGAGCTCTTCATTCTAATAGTACTAATGTCCTCTGTCGTAATTTGGGGAGTCTCGGCTCGAAGCGATGCTATAGTGAGTTGATGATGTAATAATAATAATTTAAATGGATAAATAATGTTTTGTGTGTCGTAGAAGAAACGTTAAACACAAAATTAACATAAGTACATGAAACAATATTAACAATAGTTTTTCAATTAATATAAAACTTTTTTCTGAATTATAATGCATATATGCAAAATATTTTTCTCGGAATTACTTAATCACATTTCTGCACAAAGTGGATAGTACAAGAGGTAATTAAGCCCAATGTCCGCGAGGAACCCCCAAAGCAATAAATAAATCACAGCGTTAGCTTTAGACACCGACCGTCGCTTTAAAAGCACTTCATTGTGATCTGCATAAAGCTCTGTACAGACGTGCTTCAATCAACTCGATAGTCTTTTTCAAGTAATTTTAATGACTTTACTCATAAAATTTAAATAATGGGAAGTTTAAGTTTAGCTTACTTTTGTTTTAAAATTTTAGACAATACATTGAAAAAATTAGGCTATTTGCACACTTGCAGGCGAACGTTTTAAGATAATAGAGTAGATAATAGAAAACGCCTAACCTTGGAAATATAGTAAAACGCACGCAAGTTGCTATGACACAGTCACACACACGCCAGGTGTCTTCGGAGGCGCGCGGTCGTATCCCGACGCTGCCGCCATGTAGTAAACACACGCAAGTTGGTTTGACATAGACTTATTCCGTAAATGCCCTCTCACATGTAACAAATATACTACAGGAAAATAATCTTTTGCAAAAAAAAAACAGTATATTTTCATCTATTTCACCTATATTGCAAAACTTGGAGTAATAAAGTAATAGACAAGACGACTGTAAACTTATAAAATAGTATTGCTATAAATGATATTCTGTACATTTACATGGATCTTAACCTTTGGGAATCATGCTGTTTCACGAATCTAAACCACTTAAATCAAGCAGTCAACGGCCCATTGTTCACGGCAAGATTTAAAACTGAACATCCTCATACATTACTCGTCATGTTCGTTAAATGCATCTTAGCTTTTGCCAATCTCGCAATGTATAGCTTACAACGTTAATGGCCGCGGATGTAAAATTAGAGTTTATTTAATGCGGGGCGCCCGAGGCGAGCAATGAATCGCTGTTTTGTTGGCGGCCCTTTCGCAGGAAATTGCCTCAAATCGGGATGGACTCACTTTGAACGAAGTTTTTTGTCGCCGTCGTTTGAATCGATCTCAAAGAGCTCCGTGTAACAGGAAGTAATTTACGGTCTGTGGAACTGTTATTCGAATTACATGTTAACTTTTTCTCAGAATAGAAAATTGGTGATTTTATTATATATTTATTTATTTTATTTATTTATTATTATATTTGCAGTACCTAGTATTATATACGCAGATAAGTAATAATCTCTTATGTCTTATGTAATAAAAATGTTATATTTTCTATACATATAATAAAATTATAACTAATATGTAATAGCAGGAAAACGATTGCATTAATCTGTTATTATTTGTCCATAGACTATACCAATATCAAATAAATCGGGAGTAATTAAATGTGTGATATTTTTTCTCTGACAATTCTCATGGAACACCTTAAAAACGTACCTATAGATCATTGGTCCTTTTAAATAACCATGCAAACGGTAGTAAGTTGGGAATATATAAGTATTGGATTTCTATCCAAACTATGGTTGATTATTGGTCTTGCTAGTTTACTATCTTTATTAAGAGCTGAACTTACTCATAAGTAGAGTCTGAAGTCGGAGCTTATTTTAACCGCAGTAAGCAAAGCCGCGGCGGCGCGGGCAGCCGGGGGCGAAATAAGAAATAATAAAGCCAAAGGAGCTTTGATCTTGTAGCTTTAATAAACTTAATGGATGCACTTCCGCGCCGGGACCGGCCGTATCAACTTTAATTTCTTGTTCCGTACACCTGACATTTTGTATTCAAAGCAAAATAGCTGTCTAACGTACAAGTAACGTCTTAGTAAATTATTGCTTTTAAGAAAGTTCAAACAACTTCGCATCTTTCAGACTTTCTTACATCAGTCGAAGTTACCCGTGTTTGTGAGCTTATTTGTTGTTGATGAGACTTCGCCCCAGACCGGGCTTCACCGGGGAAAAGTATTAAATTATGCAGAAACATGTAACTTTTAAACGTGCCATTTTGTACTTTGTGCCAAAACAGTAGCACTTTAATGCTATGTTAATGTAAAAGAGTAGTAAACAATACTTTAGTATTATTATACGATTGGTTTTTAGCAGTTGAAAATAATTCTAATGTTATCAATATTTCACCCGATGACACACGCACGATTGAGACGAATCCAAAAAAACTATATTAAATTCATCAAGTCTTTTAGCTTACAGAGCATAGGACAGAAATAGACATTCATGCATATGCTAAAACCCATTACTCTCCTTTCGACGTCAGGTAATAAAGGTAGAACATTTTTGGCAGTCAGATAACGGTACTATCGCCGGCCCTGCTTCTGTCTCATACTGGCCGTGTTTGCGCTCTTATGTTTTCAAAGGATATGTTAAACCAGACTTACATAATATATATGAGGCCTTTCATATGTATGTGTTCTTTATGTACCTCATACCCAGATGTGGCAACTCAGATACTAGTTACATTCAAAGAGAGCTCCGATGATTATGGCATTTTCACAGGTTTTTACCTTCTACGGAAAAGTGTGTTTAAGTTTAACTCTGTATCTATAGCTCTCTTGCAACATAGCACTCAAACTGAGTGTAACAATCTCTTCAACCAAAAACATAAGATTGTACTGGCTCATTTATATTTTCGCACTCTACATGAAGTCTGATGACGTAGCAAGATACTTTTCATAAAGATTAAAAATTGGAGATTCATTAATGTTTAATTTACGAGCTCCTTAATGCAATAACGCAAACATCGCTGAAGTCACAATCAAACTTCAACGTATCTCAAAAATTCGTTAAAAAACTACTAGTCAGCAGCCCGACTGGCACGTTACCATGGCAACGTTGTAATGGCAGTTTCTAATTAGCCGCGGATAAGATCTCGCCGCTCTGGATACCGCGACGGAACATCTGATATTTGTAATTGAGTCAACGCAATTACGAGTGAAATGTGAGAATCGCTAATAAGTGTACGGTTACGTTCTCACCGTCCCGTCCAACTGTTGTTGCTAGAATTACATTTTTTGTTTTATTATTCGTTCATGAGAAACCGTAGCTGGCTCGTGGTTAACGCTTCGGCTTACAAATAAGCTTTTAAATGCTTCTTTGTACTTTCACAAGCAAATGAACCCGAATGTATCAAATGTTAATTCAAACTGTATTTTAAATTGTAGAGGAAGCAACCAATAATGCAGCCAACTTCATGTAAAGTGATAACTGCGGTCCATTTACATCTGTAACCAAACTCCATATAAAACAAAATTCTACTCCAAGTTACGCATGTTTTATAATGTCGGATGAGTAATGAAACGCAGGGCGCCGCACATCTACCTTACCCTACGAACAACGATACAACAGTTGCTTCAATAAAATAGTATGTATGATGGTGGGATCATTACACAAACAGATTTAATATTTTGTCTCTCTAACATAAGAATACTTTCCTCAGAACGTTTTGACAGATATAACACACAAAATATATTGTATGCTTCACGGTCTACGGCCGTCTACGGCACGATAATATCCATGAACACGAGCCATGGAACAGTTCGAAATACATATCTGAAAATCTTCAGTAAGTTACATTGCGAGTGAGTGCCATTGTTACTCTTTACAAGCGAAGTAAAGTTTGTTTTAATCATTTAAATGGCTTTTGGATTAAATCCTTTCGTACAAGCGCACTAGTAAATACCTTGTCAAACGACAAGTAGTACCTACAAAAAATGAATTTGGCTGTTTGCGTATTTGCAAAAAATATAAGTTTAAAATGATTTAACTTAATACTCATAAAGCGTATTTTACATTTTACATTACGTCATTTTAGCATTACACGTTTATTCAGCAAACAACGCGTTTGCGGCGATAAAGTAACTGCATATGCACGGACACTGATCCGGTTATGAAACAATCTAATCTCCGAGTGCCGTGTGTTTGCGTTTGTGTGTGCGGCGCGCGGTGTGCACACACCCGCTGAGTGCTGCCGCTCTCAAGCGAAATGGGATATCGCACGTATTCCTGAACGAGTAATAAATACAGTGTGTAACGGCTCTGTCACTTGCCCAAAACAGCGACCTGTAGTTCTCGGATGTGGATACGAATATCATCAACTGTTGCATTATAATAGCTAAAATATATTAGGATCTATTTTCATATTGTATGCATGTTATTGAAGGTTTGTATTTATCATGTATGTATGGATGTCTATTTTATAATTTGTAAAAGAGTAGTAAACAATTACACAGGTCACCTGATGTTAAGTAGTCGCTCCAACAAATGGAAATCCAATCTGAGGTCGCACATAAATTGGTTACTACTTCTGAGAACAAAGATCGTCATCTCGCTTCTAACTGGTTAAGGTAGCGGTGTTGTCTCTCTTGTTGAACAATACTAACTTTTAAATGTGTTATAAGCAGATGCCTTTGTATTTCTAAGGACTAAGATGATCGCTTATAAGTATACCCAGTATGTATATTGTAAGTAATCACACGTCTTACAGCAATGCTGGCTAATACGCGAGGTGCCGTTCGCGTCACGCCGCGCCGCTCACGAAAACGTGCGCGCGCGCACCACGTCTTCTCAGATTAAAAATATTAAGCTGTGATATGAAGGCTCACGGAACATATCTATAAATGTTAATGTAAAACTTAATTGATTATAGACGCGTAGGTAATCAACAGCCGTGGCGGTTACATCTAGTATACCACAATGTTTTTTTAACCATCGTTGACCGATCCGTTATGCCGATATCCGTAACATCTTTTTTAACTTTTTTTTCTTTGTGTATAGTAATTTTAAAGATCTAATAAATTTCATAAAAAAATATACAACATCATCTCTTTCCAGTTGAGTCCCAAAATGCTAAATTGCAAAATAAGCAATAAATTACGTTGCTTCAGGAGCTAGCAGTAAGGACTGAAAAATTAACTGAAAAGTTAACTCTCCGCTCAAAAAGTAGGTCAGCATTCTTCAACATTTGAGTTTCATTGTATTCTTCCTTAAATATATCTTTGTCATAACCACAATTTACTAAATAGTACGATGTTACACGTTTGTATAGGAATCTTCATGTTTTATTTACTTGAATAAAAATTTGGCATTACCATTTTAGTATTCCTCTTATTAATGAAATATTGAAATTCCTATTCAAGATGTACTTGCATGATACCAAGCGAGTTTATCTTATCACGAGCCAACCAACTTACATAACTATACCATACTAGTTAAGAGGGGAACTGAATGTGGGTCTGAACCCCGGGGACCACTGACCGGGTTGAGATATCGTCGAGCTACTGGTGCCGCGCTTAAGCTCATTTACTTAAGCTAAAGTAAATGTATAGAACAAACTACTTACTTGCTTTTTTAAAAGTTTTACACACTCGAAACTAAAAGAAACAGTTTTGAGTTTCCAATGTTTTCATATATTTAAGAATATTACGTTCTAAATTTATTATCCAGGTATGTGTGTGAAAAGAAACCACAGATGATAAAAAAATGTTTCTTGTTTTCCTAGGATAAGGAGCGACGATGCTTACGCAAGCCATTTGAAGACATATTTGAACACGGTCCCCAGCCTGCTTCACTGGTCAATAAGTAGTAGGTGTTAGTAGTGTTACAGAGAAAGGTAATAAAAATAAGTCACCATTTTCTTACATTCTTACTTCATAACAGTTTAAATTTTTACTATTTTAACTTCAGCGAGATCTTAATTTAGTGCATTCGCAACTAAAGGTTAAGTGTTGCTTTAACGTGTAATTTCCCGCGGCGTCATTCGGTAGGGGCCTTTCAAGCCTAAAGTCGCGCTTATAAGGTGCTCCACATATTTTGACACAAAAATACAACCTTTTACCCACTGTTCTCTCACGGTAAACTATCAAACCAACTATACATTATCATTTACACCAAAACAGAAGATTACGCAAATCAGTACACGGTAAAATGATGTATATTCATTCAAATTAAGGAAATATAGCGAATTCTCATCGGTACGCTTTTGTTAGAGTGCCAGACTTCTCCTTGTTGGCTTTTGCTGCTGCTTGTTTTCACAATGTTCCAACACTCTTTTTGAGAAATAAAATTTGCTATAAATAATTTTTGTGACCGCTTCAATCGTTAGAAGTAATGACAAATCTATTAACGGTATCAGACAGGACTCCGATCCTTTTTTAGATTGGACTGCAACGCCAGTTTACACCAAGTTTCCTGCACACTCCTTTGCTACTCTTTCAATATATGTAAAAGATTAAATATTATCCGAATAACCACTGAGATTCCGATAAAATAGCAAATAACTCACGTTAAGATAACAAAGTAGCTACGTAACCACCAAAGGAAAATAATAGTAGTATAAAGTATGGTAGAATCCATATTGATAGACAATTCTGATAGAGCTTACTACGATAATAAAGTTTTAACACATTTATTATTCGTTGAGAAGGTCATAAAACTAGAAGTAATTCACATCTGACGTTGTGCACATCGGCATTCCAACAGCGCGCGCTCGGGACGACGTTTGAAGCCAACCTTACATACGTCCGGCATCAGTACTAAAACTCGCATTAGAAGGATCACTTACTATTGTTAATATGAAGCCCGGAGAAAAGACGTCAGTAATGACGTTATGAGTGCAAAGTTGAGTTGCAAATATTTATAACGAGTCGTAAAAAGTAGAGAATACCTAATTCATAAGAATTACACAGATTACAAATTTACTAACAAGGTTGCAAGGCCTCTGACGCGCGGGTTTTAAACCAAATGTGAAATTATTAAAAATATAAAGGTATACTTAACTTTTACCTTAACCGTGATATATTACTATATAATTTCCTATATGAAAGCTCCGACAAAAACAATCAAAAACAATTTAAAAATTATTTTTACTATTTTTGAACGTTAAAACCGAGCAATATGGAAGCGACGTTAAATAATTCCCGGGCGCAGCGCCGCGTGGAGGGCGGCCATAATTTAATAGGAGAGTGCGAGACCTCGCTCCCGTCACCGAACTGAGCGGCGCCATTAACTGACGTTTTCAGGTCTTCTAGTCAATTTCATTATGTATGTTCACAATTTGGAACGACGACTCGCTTGCCACAGTGCAGGCGAACACCGTACAGGGGTTTAAGGTTCCATTCCGGTCAAACTGGAAATCCTAATATACTAAGATCTGGCTATAGAAACTGAAACAGTGTTTGTATAACATGCAAAGTCAAATATAAACTAATTTTTATTATAGAACGGTCAATACTTAGTATACTTAAAAAACTGACCTCTCACACTAGTGGTACATCTTACCTAACAAATAATTAGATTGGCTGCCCCTTTTCATCTAAAAATAAATTACAAAATACGTTATCTATCTATACCATCTATGGTATAAAAGGAAAGTAAATATTATGAGTTTTCAAATTTTAATTGACGTAATGGATTATTTGGTTCGCCGTGGCGCCGAGATTGGGTTACCATTGGAGATCTCGTCAATTGGTCAAGATGAAACATAACCACGAACACGACACTCGAGCCGGCTCTTTCAATAGAGAACAAGTTAGTATAATAGTATTACAGTAACATTGTTTGTATAACGTTACTGTACGTGCTCGGTTCTACGCCGTTATAGTTCTAACTCCAACGGTGCAACACAAGTCCTATGATTTAAATGTGTGTATGCTTTTAGTTCATACTATCTATAACCGCGTCTGCGTGAATTTAACAATAGAAAATAAATATATATCTAAGCAATCCGATACAATACAACGTGACAAACTGTATTCTCGATGTTACTATCCACTTGATAGTGTCATTTTAATTGCGATAACAGGCAATTATTATTTAATCGTGGTGTTGGGAATGTATCAAACAAAATGTACAAACACACAAGTCTTATTAAGCATAATGACTATATAGAAGAAGGCACACCGCGTCAGTCATAGACGCTCTGTTCGGAACGCAGCGTGTCCCGCGCTGCGGACGTGGGCCATGACGCGAGTGGGGTAATGGGGTCTGCGAGCACTACGCTTTGTAGTGCCGACGACGACGTGTAAATAATACACACGCTTGTAAATAATACCGACAATGTATCATAACTTTCAACTGGGTAGGTCCTACAACGATCCCTTCTGCTCAACTATAGCCATCATGTAACACAGCAATTTGCTGATATTTCTTTATTCTTGCTTTTGTAGTTTTTATTTCTACCCTTTGACTACTTATCTATTAGCGGGCGCCTATCCAACATCTTATCACACCAGCCATGTTTAACATCTTCGAGGAATCCCTCGAAGGATTCCTCGAAGATGTTAAACATGGCTGGTGCACATACAAACAAAAGCACATACAAATTACAAGCTGCGAACCTTTACGCGTTTCAACGCGACTGTAAATTTCCGTAAAATGTAAGCATTGGGGTAAGTTGTTGTTGCAACATGTCTGTGGTATGCACCAGGTACGTTTCGGTCCTCGTGTAAGTCAGCAACAAAAATATGTAACATGGCTGCCAGTGACCACGCACGATAGGAATAAAAAAATTAAAATCACATAAAAGTACTTCAACACACAAAACAAAATACTTGAATGAACTTCGATATTGGATCGCTACACAGCAATTTTATGACAATCTGTCATGTATCAATATGCAATATCTCTGGCGGCGCGTCACGTCGCGGGGCGCGGCGAGGCGAGCCGGGCGCGGGCGCCATTCGTCATGCCTAACGAATAATTTACGATGGCCGCGTATAAATTGGCTGTTTCATGAAATTTGACATGCCTACGTCCAGATTATTCTGACGGTTCGTCGGACGAAAAGGCAATTAATTATCCCTGATGAGAACACAATGATACAAGCGCGCTTTGTTTATATCTACCTTCACCACAGCGTAAAGAACAAGAGTAGTAAGTAAATATAACAAATACGAACATATAAACATGAACCACTGAGTCATCGCACTGATTAAAAGCCTATAGTATCTTGTTTCAGAAATAACAGAACAGCAGAACGCATTACTAACTATTACCAATAAAAAGGGCTAACTCAAATGCGCACATAAAGCTATCCGTGTGAAATACACCTCACAGTTCACAACCGCAACTTAAAATAGACAAAACGAAACACCTTACGAGTCGGTGGTAGTTTTTTTTTTTATTGTGTAAGAGTAAGAAACGAGCATGCACGCCACCTGATGCTAAGTGGTCACTGCAGCCCATGGACAACCACGTCCAATCACAAATAGGACAGAAGTTCTATTTAAGGATGGAGGCGGATGCGTTCCTACTCTTGAGGACTAAGATGGTCGCCTCCAATTACGTATATCCGGCAACCACACCTCCCCAACCGAAACACAATACATGAAAAATGTGTTGCTTTACGGCGGGTTATGAGGGTGGCGGTGGTACCGCCCCGGGAGAGCTCTAACGGCTCTACCACCTTTCAAAGTTTATTGACGTTCAAAAAGAATTCTGTAAAGAATCTACTTTGAATAAAAATATTTTGATTTTGATTTTGAATTTGATTAGCAGACGTGTTGAAATAAAACGAATGAATTCTTAAACGGAACTTACTGCAATACCTTAAGTGCTATACAAAACCGCATCCAAATTGCCGTTTCCGAGATTAGCGTGCACAGTCGTATAAAGTAACAGACAAAAATGCTAGCAAATATTGTTTTGGATTTGATTTCCATATATAGACAGCGATAAATTACAACTGTATTAAATGTATGAAAAATTGTGTTTCTTCGACTAGAAAATTCCTTTAATTCCATATTTTAAAATAAGCAAAGGGTTATACCTAATGTAATACCTAAATCAGATTGAATCAGATAGTCAACACTAAATATAATGTTGGCCTTACGATGGTCAGATCCCTATCTTTTAATCCAAAGGTCGTCGTGTATCAGTCCATCGCGTGATCACAAACCACTTGATTGATACTACTTGGACGTACTTGGCTTGACTTGTGATAAAAATGAGTAACAATGATGGATTGGCGACGCGACGTATTCCGAGGAGGCAGCTTGGCGAGCTCCCAGCGCCAGCGTCGCCACCCGGATAAACATTGCGGTGAATGATGGCCACGTCATTGTCGTGATAAATTGAATACCATAAAATAAGCTTATAGCGATTTTCTTTAAAATATATTATTTGTGTCAGCACTTGAGCCTCTACCCACGTAGCGCAACGGTGAGCATTTCGTTCTGACTCGAGGAGGGTTTAAGATTCAAACCCGGCCATAACAAACTTCTATTAGTCCTGAATCTGAGTATCTGTATGACACTTCCTATGAGTTTACAAAAAAATCTGCGGTCCCTGGTTTTTTAAATAGTAGTATTTCGGAATAATGATCGCTTATAAGAAAAGTCAGTAACGTAAATTATAAATAAGTTATCTCTCTTATATTTACGTAATAAAGTTTAAAAAATTAAGAATTTTTTAATTACCTACAGACACTTATATTTATGTATTTGTAGATGATTTACGGTTTAACGTTATTATGTTGTGGTTTACTGAAACACAGTTGCGCCGCGATTGTATCGATGTATTTGTGCAGCCGTCGTGCTGAGGTCAGGCATACTGCCGCTAAAGCCACGTGATTTTTTCCATTAATTTAAAATAGCGAGCGTGCATGCAGTCCACCTGGTATTAAGGGGTCACTGGCACAGACATGTAATTAATTCCAGTTCCAGTAATTCCATATAAATAAAAAATCCGGCATTAAATGTATCATAAATGGTTACTACTCCCTAGAATTACTTCATATATAACAACTGATGCTTGATAACAATCATATATTTCCCACAGAAATTTAAGAATAGCTTTACGCTGCAATGGTTACAACTCTCCAGACCATCGCCTACATATTGTAGCTCACCACATAACACAGAACTTTGTAACATAATCTCGCTGGCTGGAACCCCACGACAAACCCCTGATACAGATAAAAACCCCACGATAAGTCACGTTATAACGTCGTCAGGACGAACGCAGTAAGCAGGACAGAAACTTCGCAGCTGTTAGTTGTTACAGATTAACTTACTCTTCGTAAGTTTATTTCTACCCCTCGCTACATATTTACTTTACCCTTAACTGTTTGCTAAAAATTTAATTGATTTTAAGACAATCTGTTACAAGATGTAGAGGCATCTGTACATTCAAGCTTCAGTTGTTCCCGAGATATGCTAGAGACCGGCCGGTCGCGGGGCGCAGCCTAAGGATGTCACATTGGTGACCTTTTTGGCATACAACAATAATCTACAATTGAAAAACTTAAGCGGTTTCTTCACTACAATTCCATTTGTTATGCACATTATAGAAGCGCAAAATGCCAAAAAAATACAAAAACACATACTAAATATAAACTAAACATAATAAAAACATGTACCTATGTATTTATCATCAACATGTCTGTCTGGCCGGGAATCAAAGCCGTCCTTGTCTACGTGATCTATATTATATGGCCCACTAAGCCTCCGTTACAAAAAATACAAATAAACGAGGCTATAATACTTAAGTACAGTTCGAGGATAAAATTTAATCTCGTTGATTGCTACGAGATATCACAGACAGTCAACACGAAGTATGGAAGCAGGAAGTTTGGGTTCGCGCTTGTTTATCTTCGCTACGAGACTCGGGATGCGATCGACGAAGCGAGGTTAGCTACAAACATATTGTGCCGCCGGAGCCAGAGCACTGACTACGGAATCTTATGCTACAGCCTGGGAGTGGTTGTATCTGTAGCATCCATATATCTAAATAGGTGGGTGCGTATTATTTAAGTCGTGTTACACCGTTAAATAATTAGATAGTTATAATTATTGCTTGGTTTAACAGTAAACAAAACACCGCAGGAGAACTATAGAGATGTTCTCAACGTGTGATGAGTATATTCCATCGGCCGATCACTCGTCGCGTTCTTCAATATCTAATTTACTACCAACTCACAGAGCCGCCCACACGCGACCCGAAGCGGAGGGCAAACAAATCGGGATTCATAAATATGTTGATCCAGCTCCTGTGTATTTCAATTGAAGCCGCATTAACTCGCTGCGCGCCTATTGAATACTTTCAATAGTTCATCAGAGCCGAGCCGACCTCGCCGTCTCTCCGCCTCTTCCCCTTTCTTCCCCGCCTCCCCCAGGCCTCCCGCAAGCCTCGAAGCCTTTCAGCTGATCAATTACGTGCGGTGTACGTAACTTCCGATTTGCGAGGCTCTAAGAAATCTTATGATATTTTAACATCTCCCTCAGACGACTGGAGTCATGTAAACACGCCTCACCGGTCTATTCTCGGCAATGGAAGGTAGAAATAAATTGCGTTTTACTTGAGAGTTCTCCTGGGTAAGTATGTATATTAATTAAGTACCCCGTAATATCTGGGAATTTGCTATTGGCGTAACATAATTAATGAAATGGGCCTATCAATTTGGACTGAATGTGAGATAAAATTAACTGCATGTTGAACTGAAAATAATTTGTTCGCATAAATGATGTCGTTTGGACTTTATATCAAACTAGTAGACCCGGCGAACTTCGTACAGCCTTAAAATTAAAACTATGTCTTAAAGTTCAATAACGGTACAATGATATTAAAATGCGTCATCAGTTCTGTGCGTTTCAGACACACGTTTCAATTCATTTTGTCCCAGTAGCGCGGGACCAGAATAGCGCTACGGTATCTCCTGCTTGTCGTAAATGGCTACCTAAACGGAGAAGAAGAGCGAAGGCCGTAGCATCAGGACCGTCACCGACCCCGCTTAGACGGGGAGGACAGGTGAAGGTCCATCATCATCATCGTTCCGCTAACCTTCCGGAAGCTCCTCTTTGACGCTGCCCTACAACCACAGTACGGACCTGACCCGCGATATGAAGCCAGCCCAGCGGGACTGCACGCTAACGCGTCGCTTGGGCCCGCGGGCTGTACCACTCGCCGGCGTCGGACAGAACCAGCTGGCGGACGGTGTTTGCAGCGGGAGTTGATAAAAATTAGCAAAATCGGTCCAGCCGTTCTCGAGTTTTAGCGAGACTAAAGAACAGCATTTCATTTATATATATTGAATTAATCAACGCACGTGTAAATTTGAATAAAAAAATTATAAGAATTATATCAGCATTAATTTCGCAAAATGTACAGTTCTTATGAACACTTCAAAAATCTCAGTACCTCTTAATTTAATATTTAAATCAGCACACGGTTCACAATAACACAGTAATAACAAAATATTTCTCTTAATTCGGACGCAGCGCCATCTGTCGGGATAGACTAAAACTATAGTAGAATATTATTTAATTTGAATTTGACACTGCGATGGTAGCTCAGTCTGTCGGATCGAATGTGAAACATGCTAAAATCAACAACGATTTACAAATTAAAAATTAATAAACAAAAACATTTTCCGGTGGACCGAATTGTGAATCTAAACCATTCTCAAGTCCCCTAGAACACGCACAAAAAATTTCGTCTTAATCGGTCCAGTCGTTTAGGTGAAGTTCAGTTCACACGCACACAAGAAATATATACATATATTAAGATTTACATGAAGAATTGAATAAAGGTTATGAAAGTTATCAGGTATTTCAGTACAGTAAGACTCTTAAATTAGGTACGCTGGATCCATTCATTGCCATCTATTCCGACCGCCTGAACGGGATGACCGCAGCGAGTCCGGACTCCGCCAGGGTTGCCAAGGAATGTGGTTTATTGCTCGCCCCCGATGTACCCAAGCAAGAGGTATTTAGTCCGGCGACGCTGAGCCCACTCCCTTCGAGCGCTTTGTGCACTCGAGACACTCGAGACGCTCGGCCATTGGCAGGCGATCAGTCGGACGGGCGATGCAGACTGTGGAGAATGCTAATGCCGCGTGTGATGTGCCACCTGGGGCCTTTCCACCATTTCTAAAACCATCATACATAAAACCGACATGTACTTGCATAGTTATTTAAAAAACAAATGATTCGACACCAAACAAGGCTAATTATTCGATTCAGAAATGATTATTATATCGTATTTTATCTTGAATTGTATTCCAGATATCGAATATCCAAATAAATTTATTTGTAAGTCTGTTTTAAGTTAATAATGATTCGGAGGACGTCGTCCTTTGTATCCAAAGAATTCATCGACTTTCTTTATATATCCCCTTAAGGACGTCGAAATGAAAATTAAAAGGTTATTTGACCTGCATGTTCAATGTAAAAATAACTCTTCTAACACTACCGCTTATTTCTCCAATCGTTTTATATTTCTGATAACAATCAATGATTCATGCAGTCAGTTCGACCTAACTTCTCGCTCTGTCAACTGAGTGCCCCTTTCTACCTTATTTAAAGTTTACTAAGAGTTACATTATCACATTATATGTAGGACGTAACTGCAAATCTTATTTTTCTTTTTATGTAAGTACTCACAGTAACATTTTAATATGCTAATTAAATATATAACACTTATTTATTTGGATATTGAAAATCGAGCTATTTGAGATTCTTTATTTATTATCATTTACGCCAATTAAACATAATTTAGAACTAGCTACTTGTAAGTGGGTAACTACACTACTTTCTTTTGAAAGTAACGTAGGAACATTACGAACTCTTACAGTATCCAGGCTCAGGGCAAAGGCACAAAGAAAGATGGGTATCAGCTGAAGCACCAATCCGAATCACGTATAGGCACTTGGAAGACAAAAACGGTCTCGCAGAACAAAGTTATCGTGCAATCCAAGCTGCCTCCGGACTCCGGCATCCTCGCGATGCGCCCGCGATATTATCGCCGCCGGCAATTTAGATCCGATATCTACAATCTGGATCTCGATTGTACTGAGCACTTTTGTTCTATGCCCTTTGGAGAACCGGCATCTCAAGATTTCACTGTTATGTAATGGCTCATACCTACATGTATTTATCGTCACCATTCCAATCTCTTTGCTAGACAAAATTCCGCGCTCAATATGACCCTGTGAAGAGCTAATCTTTAATTGTAGCTAACACAACAAACCCGATATGACAACTTGTAAATAAACACCGACCTTAGTAAATGAGTCACATACTTTTATCCTTTATTTTTGCTTTATCTATAAAAATAAAAAAGGAATTATCTTGATGTCACTTAGAAATCCTTAAGTTTGGGTAAAGTCACACCTTTGAGAACGTTATGGTAAATTTCAAGTAAATTCCCTCCCATATTCAGTGATTTTTAATGTTTGAAAAATTATAGGCATATTTGCGATCAAAACCCGAACCTCTGGTGTGAAAAAACCGAAATTGCAAGTACCAGCGGTATAATACCGCTTTATGAAAGTTGATATGGCTTCATTCTTATGTAATACTTCTTATCCCATTCTTAATAATATATACAAATATAATCTGGGCTCGTGTGGCATTTCGACTTACTTGTGTATATTGTCTGCATATTTCATAAAACCCATAGGAACTACCAAGGCTGACAATGAACAATAAAATAATGCAGATTAGTAACTTCGTCTTCGCAGTAGTATGTTTTTGATTGAAGGATTCAGCTGAAGCACGTTCTATTAGACATGATTCTATAAGTAGGGCTTCACTAAAAGTTGTCTCGGTAACTAATGATTCTATTGATCGACAGGGACTCGGGGAGGTCGCGGCGTGCGTGTGAGCTAAGCTGACTTCGACATGACGCGATAAGCTTTTAAACCTCCCACGATTTCAGTCCTCGGTAATTCCACCATTATCTGTTCCACAACTACCATTTTAGATGTCGAGTGGCGGATTACAAGTTTCGACGTGAAATACTCGTTTAATGAAACGTTTTCGTAATCCCGAAATTGCCGTACAAAGATAATCTTGTTTTGCCAACTACAATTATGACGATTAATTTAAACAAGTCCTTATTAAAATTTATGAATCCAAAATGCTATCTCTATAAGATTTGAAAATATGGAGCTAATAATCATAATTATTTCTGATTAATATTTATCGACGTCAACTTATGTGGATACGATTACCAACCAGTCGTATTGTATAAGCTTGCAGCTTGTTCATTGTAGCAATTTTCCTACGGTTTGTGGTTCTCGCAAGTGTGATCATAATGACTTAGCCGAAGTAAACGCACCTCGACAATGATGACGCATGGCGCTGGCTGTGTGCGGAACGCGATACCGATCAATCTTGTGCACTGCACTTCATGGCGTTATGATGGCGTTACGGCCGGTTATGGCCCTGCCTCCCTCCCTTTCCCACATATTGCCAAGAGAGTAGATATCCTCGTATAGGAGAGTAGGCAGCCTCTTTGAGAAGCCAATATAAATGCCTAAGCCGCACAGAGTGCCTCAAGTCTCCCATTTCAGCGTGTCATATAAGATTATATTGCTACAATAATTTTAGTTGCCTGACAGTAAGTAGTTTTAGAGCATCTAACTTTGTGGCACCGACGTATTACAGTCTTAGGAGCTAGGTTGATGAATAATATAATAACGAAGAGACCAATTTCAACTTTGTTTTGTATGGATTTGTTTACTATGATTTATTTCAAGTTTTTTGGTGTAGAAGTAGCAAACGAGCAAGGCACCCAATGCTTAGTGGATACTTACTAATCGCTGTGACATGTATAATCAATCACAAACAGAATTGAATTCGTCGAGGATGTTGTATAAGTGGTAAGGAAATTAATGTGGCATCATTGCATCCCGTGACTAATAAATAATACACACCACATATTATTGCACAATCCATAAACTGTAGGAAAAGCGTAGGCTAACTACGAGTAATTAAATAATACTGTATGTACCTGTACTGTTCTGTATTACCTACCTTATAATCGCAGTACCTTTAACCATACCCTTTAAAAAAGACTACAGCGGCATTTAATACTTGCTCTGAAAAAGCTACAAAGGCACCTATCACCTTTAAAGAGGTGTTAAATAATGTGGTACCTGACGGGGCAGTTGTACGTTGGTGCGCCTCTGCACGGTCGCTTACTCGCTCAATCGTGCTCCGTATTGAATTCCCATAAGTGGAGGTTTTATTGCTCAATGAAACGGACGCCGAGACGTGAGCCCGAGTCCTTATCGCCTTCGACAATGAAAGTCGTTACCCCACGCCACTCGCCACTCGCCACCCGCTATTCGCCACTCGCCACACTCGATGCGAATCTATGGCAGCAATATCCGTGAAACATAATTTTGTTTTATGAAATCACCCGTTTTACTACATTTGGCTGTTCCATATCCGGTTTCAGTTCTGTTTCTTCTTCTTTGAGTGTACTTACACTAGTTACATTGTTTGCATTCTATATAAAGTATATTTTTTTATATATTGAAAATAAAAATAAACGAGTAATCATTACATTATTTAAATAGAAACATGAGTTATAAAATTAAAGGTTATCTGAAAATGAAAAGGATGTATGATTCCCAAGATAAAAATTATACACATTAGGTGAAGTTAATTGTATGTAAGTATGAAGTTAATTACAAGTGTGCATCGACAGCTGTTGCCATCGGATGGACGCAATCCACCTGATGGTAAACTCGTTTAATACTCCAATTGCGCAACATAATTTAGTAGTTTCTGCTTTACATTTCCATGTGCCTCTCGCCTCGCGCCTCGTCCACTGTCGAAGGGAGTGTCATCGGCACGACGCATGCATAATGCATGTTGCGGCGAACCTCTCGGAATATTGTATTTATTCAGATCCCGAGCAGCCTCTGCGGCGGCCGCTCTCGCAAGCCATTCTAATAATGTAAAGAACTCATGTAGAAAAGGGATGGCCTTTACTCATCTGGAATTTAAACGTTCTGGTGCCGCCACTGTCGAACCCCTGACAGTTGCACAAAATTGTAACGTTGAATCTCAAAATCTAACAATTTCTCATTTAAAATTCCTCAATGCATGAAATTAAAAGTATTCAAAACGCAGAGCCAAGACATGGTCTTTCATATGGTCTTCCTCAGAAACTCCAGCGTGCTTTGAAAAGGTACACTTGGTATTTCACTAAGTGACAGAATTCGTGACGATGAAATTCCCAGGACAACTGAAGCGAGGCTCCAAATTCTTATGACACAGCGAAAAGAGTATTTAATTAAAACAGAAGCAATTTAATTAAAGTACACGCAGTTTAGCGCAGATGTCTGCGTTTGCATATTTTATGCAAGTACAATTCGTAATGGAAAGTTTATCCCTTTCAGCGAAATAGGGAGAACCTTATAAGAAAGCGCTAATAGGCTTTACTCGACGGTGCGCTAAGATTTATCGGCGATTTCTATAACATTCATGAATAGTTACAAAGTGCTCCTTAAAAAGATTGTAAGCCTTATTTGACTGTTATTATGCCTGATTCATAATTTTCTTTAGTGCTATAACACGAACGGTAACGTGGTAGAGTTATTGCACACGACTATGAGTCACGATTAATTTATTTTTTACATTATTCAACGTACCATAAGGGCTATACGACGGTGTGCTATTTGTATCGTCGCTCACTTACATATTGCAAATAGCGCAATCGCGAAATGGGCGCGTAGTCAATTTAGTCTTAAAAGTTCATTTCACACCCAAACAATCCATATTTCATTGCTAAAAAGGTATTCGTCCTTAAACCACACATAACATAATACACCCATCAAATCGTAATACATCTGAAAGTGAAATATAAATTAGAACAGGCAAACCGCAGAGATTTTGTAGTTTGTCTATGCTCTAACGATGCTCGACGAGGACACTTATGATCAACAAACTATCAATCAAGTTTCGTTGTAACTTAATGGATTCCTCCTGGGGCTGAACTGTCCGGCGCCGTCACGTGTCTCTCTCCACTCTCCGACCCACAAAAACCGAATTCAACGCAGGAATTCTTTTGTAAGGCGCCGCGGGAACGCTCCCGGCGGCGAATGTTTATTTATTTCCTAGATACTACTAACAAAGGACTTCTAGGCCCTAATTTATCGCACCCTACGTTATGATGTATGGTCCTTGTAACGTATAGTTAATGCGGTGTACGTACAATCAGCTTTCGTTCCATAGTACTAACGACTGGGTAAGCGTGGCAAGTTAGGTGGTTTCTGTCTGTAACTTGTATCTGTCTCTCCGCTGTATTTTATATATGCTAAAAGTAAAAGTGAAATAATAATAATAAATGATTAAAGAGGGTATTTTTGAAAGCTATTAAGAAAACATATTTTTATTTATTACATTTCTTACCATGTAACTTTTATAAATAGCTATTAGCTTTTTTTAAATTTGTGAATATTATCATACATACATAACACTTATCAGGTATACGTGTGATGCAACCAGGAAACTCAAGCAGAACTACTCTGAATGGCGAGCGCCGAGAAGCGGCCGCGCCGGTGCGGGCACTCCGCCCGAGGAGCACTCTGTATGCACATAAAGCCGTCCCGGAACAAAGCGTGTTTGTGCTATAAATAGTTTAAATTCGCCATTCGTCGTCCCCGTGACCTAGTTGCCTGCTATTATTTTTGTTGGAACATTAAAAGGGCCCGTCGTCCTCGTCTCCATTGTACGTGAAGCGTCCAGATCGCGGCCCTTTGTAGTTTTTATGAAACACACAAAGGCTTTGTTCTAGTCGTGGCCCAACTTTGTCTTCACTGCAGCTCGAATGACGAGGATGTAAGGAGTTCGTGCCTACGAGTTTCGTGCGCTCTACTTCGCGGACAGGCGCGCCGGATCTTGTGTACGAGCCTCGTACTTTGTACGTGGATCATATATACCTACCGTATACGTATTATTTATGTACCTATTACGATACAAATATTGATCTTGTTATTTTTTGTCCCCTAAATATTAGAGAACCCAAAAAAAAATCCAAATCATTGCTTGTTACATTCTACAATCTCTTTTTCTTTGACAAGTAGACAAAAAAGGAAAGCTCATTTTTCATTTATTTCGAAATGAGCTTTCGAAAAAGTTGCAAAAATTCTTCTTCCAAGAGTTATCTTTCCCGATTTATGAGATAACCATTATTGTATACGAGTAACGAAATACTAACTCTACATTCTATATTAGACATTAAATGTATATTAATACTTTAAAATTAACTTTGTAAATGACTATGCTAGAGGTAATCTCTGTGTGGAGCAGTAAGAGGCCCGAGTTTTCGTTAACACCTCATTGTGCATATAATGTTGATACTGAACGTACCTACATATGAAGTACTAAACCGTTTGCTACAAATTCGTAATTGTGATACCTGCACGTGTGACCCATTTTTCAAGGTAATTCATAGTGTCTGGTGTGTTCACGGTATCTGGTGCACAATTTTCTCACAATTATTATTATCTCCGGCCGTTCCCCGCAGAAGCCGCGGCAGCTGGCAGTAATCAGATTGCACAGAATTCATTGCGCCGGACCAAATATGATGGGGATTAAACGAGCATTATTCATACATAATGTATAGGCAGAGGATTAAACTTGTATGTCTTGCGTTCTCGTATTAATATCCTTGTTCACATTCACTGCACCGAAAGATAACTGTTATGTAGGTAATACTTGGTAGAACGAAAGTTTCGCCGACGAGATCCTACCGCGGTTTGACCTTACGCCATACTAGTCTTTCTTACCTACGAAATTACGCCAATTGACATTTTACAACCAAAATTAATACGTAATTCCATTTATTAACTTGGTCTTTCACATACTCCGCAGGCGTGACTACAAAACAATATTTTATGCTTAAGTAGTCATTATTATATAAATAATGGGGAAAATCTGGAATTTTACACGTTACCATTAAAATAGAAACGCAATTACATTAAGTATTTTGCGCTTGTAACCACAATTTAAATTTCGTTGTTTCGACACCGACGGCCGCGGCCAGCGCGCGAACTTCGGGAACCGCCGGGAATGGCATTAAGCAGTGTAGCACTTCCGTTTATTTCGCAAATTCAAAGGCTCACTACGAGACTGGAATTAATTGTAGACTTGTGACAGGTATTTCATTTTAAATTTATTTCGTATTATAACTTATTTTGCAGTGTCCTGGTCTAACGATTTACAGACATTTCAATTTAGGTCTCAGAAATATGAATGGTCGCGTGATCGTCATCTTTAGATTACACTTTCATTCTATATTAAAATTGGTGACAGACGTCCCATTAGATGCACATTGACTATGGTTTAAATATGATGCAGATGATGAACGTTGCCGGTTTTGCGTTAAGGACGCGACGGAAGTACCCAGCTAATATTTCAAAAAATATACTCCATATGTGCACAATATCTTCTTTCATATATCTATTATAGTGCGTCCCGCGGACACAGTCCATTTGAATCGTGAATTAAACATTTAGCAGCCCTTGATTTTTTCAATAACATGCTAAGTCTTGTACTAAGATGTCCATATTTAACCGTCGACCCCGTCACAATTTAAGTCGCAGCCCCCGCCAGCCCCGCCAGCCCCGCCAGCCCCGAGAGTCCTGACAGTCCCGGCAGCCCCGTTCCAACTAACTCACAGTCTCAACGACTTGCAGAGTGGAGGTAAGTAAATTAATTTAATTAGTGCTCCTTACCAGAGAAAGTTGGAACCAGTCAAAAACTTAGACTACACTTCTTATACTGCAATAGAATTGTATCTAAGCAATTTTTAAACTCACATAACGACAATTAATCCAAAATAGAAAAGTAACTTTAGTGAACTAAGCCAAATCATGTTTTTTTCAATCTTCGTATTAAGAATTGCAAATCATATCAGTATCAGATGTAACTTCGTGTAAGTAGTGGTGGGACAGAGGACATCGAAGACAACAAATACGTGCATCTGGAGGAAAACCAGAACACAGCAAGACAAAATAATCACCACTCTCACTAATCTCTCGTGAGATTTGCAAAATTGTATTAATTACCTCATTTGTTTATTAGCCATACTTGAGCGGAAATCATTTTTTACATTATTGAACCTACTTTTTAAGCAATTTTACTGTTTCACACGAAAAAAAATGGCAATGTTTGCCGAAACACTCCTTCTCCCCCACGTCAGATTGGATAAGATTCAGCTGAAAACCTCACGTAATTAATGGATATAAAACCAGTGGAGGACACTTGTGAGTGTGGACAACGCCAGAGGAGTTTTTGCCCGACAGAAATAGAGAGCGCTCTACAATTCCCATATAAGGGCGTTACAGACCCAGAGGCAAACTCGTCGAGATTGATGTTGTAAAATTCCATTTGTCCGTCGCTATCCGCACGTCGGCCTTCAGACCCCTCCCCTCCCTTCCCCCCACACTCCCGCAGGAGTCCGCGTGACCCGAGGTTATCGCACAAGCTCTACCAATTTATTTCTGTATCCTCCATTACTTGTTTGCTGAACACGATCTTCTATTATGGTGAAATTCATTTATTTAAACCCTTTACATGGACACGGCGATCAATGTTGCGCTGATAACATCGGCAATCATCATCGACTTCAACCATTGCTCATTTATAAATATTTTCTTATCTAATGATCTATATATTTTGTATAGTATGGTAGTATTTTTATGTAACAACAATTGCATTTTATAGTAATACGCCATAATCGTCAGCAAGTACTTAAATCAAGTAAAAAAGCCCTAATTCTTGTGAGCACCTAATTAATGCAAAAAATAAGATAAAAATAATAAACTTCTGTTCTTGTTACATATCATCTTGCAAACATACTAATTGCTGCACAAAATCATATCCTAAACAAAGAAAAATTTGAATCTTGTTCATCATTTAGTTGCCGAGCCGAGAATAGAACTTGAAGCTCATTACGTGACAAATCTATGGTTCCGATACCTTAGGATATGTACATACGATGCACAAAATTCGTGACTTACTTATTGTAGTGTATATATACATTCGCAGAAACTCAAACAAATAGGCGTTAGCTCCGGTACGCAATGGCAGGCTATTCGCAAAGAAGTTAAACCCCAGAAGTGACTTACTTAAAACTAGCGTCAGATGTTGTTTACTCTGAGGTACTTCATTTCAAGTGCCTCCATAGATAGTTGTTCGCGCTGAGGTACATCCTATGGACGCAGTAAAACCAACAAGATGTTATGTTTAGGTAAACAACACCTCAGATATGTAACATAAATTGATAACTGCAAGGGATTTATTTAATGAGATAAAATGGAATAATTTTAGACTTATTTTTTAAAACCAATCTTACTCCTTTTTGTCGATCAAAAGCGAGTGCTCGATAATAATTACAGGTAATTAAGCTGCAAGCGTAGCGCCTTGTAGTGGTCTGTGACAGCGCGGCCTCTCCCCGTCGCTCATTAGTGCCGAAAAACGCAAATTTTAAAGCAGGTACATACCCGTTCGATTTAATTAAAAAAAAACATTTATTTTAAACGAGATTTTGTACTATAAAGGCAAAATGCTACTGTACTGTTATTGACATTTATACAATTACATTGAATCGGATACCGGAAAAAGTTAAGGCAGTTTAAGAGCATTCAGTGTAGTTTTTATGTCACGTCGTTCTGAAAAGCTAAGTGACTCCATGCATTTAGAGCCGGAACAAATGCAAAATAGTATGTACACATAAAACTATGACATAATTACATACTTTTCTCTTAATAATTAAGTGACGATCTTGCTTTGCGCGCAAATCATCTGAAAAAAATTAAAACAAATTCAAGTTATTAATTCCCTGCAACTAATCAATCATATTCTTTTGAGATTTATGAATATTTCATGTTTCATAATAGATCAATCGAGTAAGCGTGCCTCGCGGCTCCGTCCGACCAGACACCGTTTTTTGTCCGCTAACAAATTATCCGTCGGTCTGTTTGTGCTTCAATCGGTTCCCGGTAAGGCACAGAGGCCACGTGTAAAATTTCACGTTTCCTTGTAATTTCACGGCCTATCGTGATTGTGAGGCTTCCATTCCATGAAATATCATTAGAGTAATCGTATGAGATTAGTTAGATCTCCCTTTCTAAGAACATAATTCGAACGATATAACTGTAAAACAACATCGCTGCTCGTACTACTAAACAAACTTAATACTCGAATTATCTGATAAGATATTTAAACTGTATAACCAATAGAACGTTTGTGAACATTCATTTTCAATTTAGGATTACATTTTTTTTTGTAAAGTATGTTAAATTGTACAGATCATAAGAAAAGTCATTGAACTGAACAAATATCCACCACGTCTATAATAATATTGAAGCCAATTTCATGTAAGTCTTCAATCCTATTTGTGAAAAGACCAAAAACTGTCTTTGAAGATGCTACAAAAAGGATTGAATAAATTAAAATCCACAAAATATGTATGTAAGCACAAACATAAATACAGCGAACAGTGGCGTAGTCAACTGGAAAGTTAACAATGCGGGCGGTTAGGGACACGAGGGATAGTCAATTACCATGAAATGTAATACTTTGACAAACCTGCACCGCATCGCACGTCGCTAGGTCGCTAGGTACGAGACACAAAAACGTAGGTTACGACAGCTTCACCATCCTTTGGTGGCGCCAGCGCAACAGCCATCAACTTCCGATCTTTACTTCACTAAACAGTTTACAGTGTGACGTGCTTGAAATTGTTCATGCAGGTAGTATTTAATAATATTTAAACATGCAGAAATACCAAGAAATAGTTTATTCCACGCTAATAAATCGCCAAAGCCACGACCGGCGGTCTATTTAAAAGGCTGTCAACGCAATAATCACTGCTCGTCGCGTCGTAAGCCCCAGTGTACACTATCAGATAAGGCGGCGGTCCGGCGGCCGCGTCGGATCGCGTCGCGGCGCAAGTCGCCCGGATGCCCGCCAGCAGCCGTCGCCCTAATGTCATTGATTGCATCTCCATTAATATTGTAACGACAAATCGTGCGTGTCTTAATAAATCTGTAGACATTCACGAATTGCATTCCTACACAAAATTCTTTCTTTTTAATAATCTAACATGAAGTTCCTTTCTACGTATTACGGTTGTAGATTGTGAACATTCAAATACTATGTTTTCTATATGTAGTTTTAAAATTCTTCAATGGACCTTACTTACTTTTTTTCAAAAATTCTGGCTCTTTATCGTAGTCTTTAAAGCGTTAGTAAAAGATAAGGTATAAAATGGCAAGGTGATCTTAATGTCTGAAATTCCACTACTGGCTCTGGGGGCTCTCATCCCAACGGGGAGAATTCTGGAATATTGTCTTCCTCACTGATTTTTATAAATTACAGATATATACAGACCAGTGACCAACCCGAACCTAAGACTGCAGGTATTTTAAATTGAAATTTAACAATATATTAAGTGTCCGTCTATTTTATGCCACTAAGTTTACATACACGATTATAATTATGGTTAAAAGTTACAGTGATGTGTGTACAGGCAACACTTAGCAAAGCCATGACTTCCAACTGTCAAGTGCGAGCGCAGCAGAAGGGGCTGCAAACTCCTTGACGCGACGCGCGAACCGAGCCTGCTGTATTTTGTCACACTCTTGATTAATTTAGGGATCGAAACTATCCATTTGAATGTGACACAGTTTTGATCAAATCACAACTTTATTTTCATGACTATAAGGTATATAAGAAGCGCCGTGGTGTAATTGAACAATCATATCATAAATTCCGTGAACCATATCAGAGTGATTGCGATCAAACGCAGAGCGGGCCTGATCCGGTAAAATGTAAATTTAGACCACTTAATATAGAAACTATTCATTTTTGCATATTAACGAACGTACGATATAGTTTCACAAGCTTGTTTATGATATGACAGACTGTAATGTATTTAATTGATGCGGCCGTTCAACGTGGTATTATTCAATTATTATAATAGCTTAGCATGACATAAAATATATTCTTCTTACAAGTGATCAAATTCAATCGTTTTCCGAGAGCTCTACAGTATACATAAGGGAGTTATATCATTTTTTAGATTAATTCGGAATTCGTAGCATAAATAGAAACGTATGAAACGCCACAAAACGATAATATGTAAATACATAGAATATTACGAAATTCAAACATTATCGTATTTTCTTATTATAAAACATATTATTAAACATAGAATTACGTAAATGATTATGCGTACCATGTAATACAAACTGTTCTGATACATGATAGTTTTTTACGACGATGGTTAGGCCCCTCGGCAGCTCTCTAAATGGCAAGTCAGTTCGTAACAATGATAGCAAACGTAAAGTAGTAACAATATTTGTATATCAGTAATATGTTTAAACATAAAATAATACGGATTTAATGATGTTGTATTTTGCGTTGACAGGTGTTGCACTTGACATACAGCTACATAATGCACGCGAGCACCGCGCGCGGGCGTGAGAACTGCGCCGAGCAGGAAGAAGACGGCGGGGACTTGCGGACAGCTGTGCGCGACTGTACCGCGTGGTACCGCGCCATCTGGCAGGTACATGCGAGCACAGGGGGCTTAGTGTAATGCGCTTACATTGATTGTAATCTTGTCAAATTGCAGATATTATGATAATAGAGGCACAAATAAATAAAACAATGAGAAAATACTGAAATATTTTATTGCGAATAATAATGCAACAACACTTTACAAAGACAATTTTTAATAAAAAATAGTCATAATTATAGGGCAGTCATATTATAAATTACAGTTTAAAATCTTTAAAAATTTTACATCAGAATATACAAGGGTTTGCTTGCAAAGAACTGGAATTTGAG
>DWON01000643.1:0-30628 GCA_018251015.1 Phocides pigmalion okeechobee
ACATTTCGTGTTACTAGCTTTAATAATTTAGCTCTTGTGTCGTTAATGTAACATTTCGTGTTACTAGCTTTAATAATTTAGCTCTTGTGTCGTTAATGTAACATTTCGTGTTACTAGCTTTAATAATGAACTTATCAATGAAACTAGTTGGGATTGGAACAGATGCTTTCGGTAACAACATAGTAAGATTTATTTTGATTGCATTAGTAATTACGTATAATGAATTTAATTCAGACAACAACGCAAACAATAAATGCTATGAAAAGTTTATGGAACTTCATTGCTTACTGAAAACAAGCATAGCCTTCGTCTGTTGCACCTTTGTACCATTCCGCTCTACACTGCAGGTATATTCGCCACTCAATTCAGGACCCAATCGTTTTATTAGCAAAGTACCTTCATCGTACAAATAGACAGTCGCTAAAATAATAAAAAGTATTTTTGAATATGAACCTGTCTAGTAGTTTAATACAAACTACGCTGCACTGTCACTGTCTATTTATGTTAGTCACCGTTAGATGTCACCGGTCACAAGTTGCTTTTGTGCGCTTCCGCTGTTCGTGAAAGCTTTAAGCTTTTTTAGGGTTGTCGCGAACAGCCCCTCTTCGGCAAGGAATAGGTAAAAACCTCGTAAAACAACAATACTCGATTATAATACAAGTGTACCACTGAAGATATAGCTTTGAATTATTTTGCAAACCTTAACTGGAAATTCGAAACGCTAATATGATGATTGCACCTTAGCTTTGGATTGAATTGCTTAAATTTGATTAGTTTTTATGTTTGGTTAAGCTATGTTCAAGTATGAACAATAAAACATTACCTATATTAATAGATAATAAAACTATTTTATTTGAGCTGAGCAGCCAGTTTTATATGATATGGTATCATTATGGTAATATTATAGGATACATGCAAGTGTTAAAAAATATACTTTACATTCTAAGGGCGAACAGGTTAATCCGCCCGGTACTTGTTGTTAAGTTATCGTATCTCGACAATAAAAACTTACGTTTTCAATAACTTACATGAAACGCTATGCTTTAGCTCCAGACGTCCGACTAAAACTCCACTAACTTTAGGCGTGGAATTTGAAGTCCATTGATAAATTGGGACATTGTTACCATTGAAGAACCATTCGATCTTGTATGGTACTTCCCCCATAGCTTTAGAGAATTGACAGTGCAAAGTAATCTCCGATACATTGCCAATTTGCACCAAATCTGGTACTACCAACTTATTTATTTTAACAGCATTCATAATATCTAAATAATAAAAAAATCATATTTAATTGTTCATTAATAAATAGTGTGCAAGATGTACACCTCGTATTTTACTTACCTTATTAATATAATAAATAAGAAGTTTGAAAACTTGGATGCTTGTTATGGCAAAACAAATTTAGGTTTCTATTGTTTCTAGATTATTTTTTACATTTCCTACATTAAAATACAATAAGCATATATAATGATATTACTTTTCAAAGAGTTATGAATTTCCGCAAATATAAAAATTATGCGAAATCAGAATCTCAAATGTATTTCCAGAACCAAACTTATCCACTTATAATTTATGAGTAGTTTACATTACGTTTTCTGAACTTATTTACAATTAAATATATGATATATTCAAAGAAAAAATATTCATTAATTTAATATAATAATCAAGTACTTACTAGAAACAAATAAAAATCCGACGAAGGATTTATTGAAGATAAAAATCATATTTGTATACTATTTGCACTTGACTTCGAAAAATAACAATGTACCAAACACTTATCTACACGCATACAACAGAGAATGTTCAGTCTTAAAGATTGGAATGCAGAGACATCACAAACGTAGTGCGTGTTGGCATTTACTTGAATATTTATTTATCCCTGGGGTATAATATAGCAACAGCACAGACGTGTAAAAAATTAGTTGGTTCTGCAACGGTTAAAATGTATTTGCTATGGCGCGTTGGTCCTGAATTTTAAATAAATGAAAAATAGTAATTTTATTGCTCCATCATTAATAGGTACATAATTAGTTTCAAAATAATTGTTTTTTTTAACCAAACAAATATTGGCGAAAACAGCGTATTGTGTTCGGTTTTTTATTTTATCCCGTTCGGACAAACAGACACGTCGTCAGAACTTCGTTTTCCATAGCATGCACTGATAATGTTCCCAAAATGTGTACGACAATATTATAAACATGCACTTCACCAGCACGAAGCCGGTCAGTAAATTTAAACTTAATAAAGGATACGAAACTTATTCATGATTTTATAGCGGGAGGGGAAGTTTGAAAAAATAAATATATTTTGTAAATAATAAACATTTATTTCTTACTCGCTAATTTGATGAAATATTTGGCTCAATTTGGCTGATTGTATCTATGACACTATCCAGTTAAAATTCTTACATTCACAAGGCTCATACAATGATTCTTATAAACATCAATATTTAGAATTTTTATTATCATTACAATTTCTTATTATTTCGTATTACATACAAACAAAACTGCACAAGATATGCTATAACATACTTTTGTACCTAAATCATCTTAGTCAAAAAATCTCTAATAATTGTAAATAAAGGATTACGTTTCGAAGAAACAGAACAAAATTTAAACAAGTCCTTTTCAATTGATATAACCGTTATATCGTCGGTTCGTCTTCAGGACTGCATGGGAATGAAATGTATTTACTGTGGTGCCCAAATTCAGTGTTTCATTTTACAAATACTCCTCCAAAACTGAAGTTATACAATAGTCATAATATGTTAATCTAAATAAATGTTTACAATGAGACTTAACTTTACGTAATAAAGCAAATATGATATTTTTTTAACTTTTGTCACAGGCGATTATAAGATATAACAAAACAAATTAAATGATACTCTCTAAATTAAGTATCTAAAACACATTAATATACATATCATGTATGTATATAATTTTATATAAAATTAATTGCGTTTTAAAAAATATATATCCTTAATGTGAGGTGCACATAATCATATTTTAACAGACTTAATAATATATTTGTGTGCGGAAACCTGCTTTCGGAGTTTGCACTGCTTACCTACCTATGTTTTGCATGTTGTACGATTGGCTCTCAATTCTTTATAACAATTTTTTTTTGCTATAAAATGCTATTTTTAATAAATAATATAAGAACTATTACGTTATACTATATGTATACATATTATTTCACAATGTAAAAAAACGTAATGTCATGTAGAATGAATTATCTTTCCTTAATTAAAATATAAAACAACATAGAGGCGCACACTTAAATTGATTTAAAGTTGTTGACTTTATATAAAATAATTTTGAGCTTTATTTTATTTTCAATTTAACAAAGTTTTCACATTCTTCGCGACTTGACATTCTATAACTTAAGTATTTAATAAAATATATACTGGAAATATTGTATATATTTATTATAATAAAACATTATCATTTATTTTAAAAAAGTTACTAAAGATTACGCTGTCGTTATGTCATAGATCGACATTGAAAATGTCATTATATTAACCGCCATTAATTATAACGCAGTAGGTTCACAATACAATAGTCCTTATATATAAATCAAATATTTTATATGATTCAATGTTTCATTACAAACGTAATTAGGTCAATTTATGAGACTAGCCCGTGGCACCATTTAAATACATGCAAATTATAAAGTACTTATACTACTTACAACCTTTGTATTCGCACATACTTTCTAATAATATCTAACTTTTTTAAAGCCACTTTGTTTGGTATTTAAAAAAGCTTCTGTATGCACTACAACACTAGAATCTCATATTATAACAATTCAAAAGTAAATATCATCGGAACTAGTAGGTACCGTACATGTAGCCAATGGTTGGAAATGATCACCATTTCCAATATACATGCTACATGTTAGGTGATACAACAATTTCTGTTTTTGTCGAATAGCAGCAGCAGATCGCTGCTATTTTGCGACTTCAAAGGACGTAGTAAAACAATCACTTTTAGGAGCTCTGCGTGCTCTGCAGCAGCGATGCGTATGTGATCGACATAAAATATAACTCCTGTTCTGAAGTTTGTTATAGATGTTCATACATGGCCGTGGCCGCTAAACATCATCAGTCAACATACTCATTTGTTACTTAATTACGAAAAAAAACGCCGTAATATTTATTATGCAGGAAATATTATAGTAATGATTAAATGAACCGCGAAAATGTTGTAAGTAAACATATTCTATTGTATGTACTTGAATAAGATAAGGTAGGTACCCTAATTAAATATCATTATTCTTGCCTATACGATTATCATGGTTAACGCTTTGACTGCGGCGCTCACATATATATATAGACTAGCCAGCCTTGCGGCCAGTTACACGACGTCTGTGTATCAAGCAATCGTATAGCGTATTGCCACGCCAGTGCGGCTCTACAGACAGTCCGTGTAGGACGAACGCTACGCGCTTGCGGGCGTAGGTACACAAGTGCTGTGTAAATTTTTCTGTATAAGATTGCGGCCGTACACAACAGGTGTGTTCGATTGAGTGTGCACCGTTACATTGAAAGTACACTTACATTTAAAGTTGTTGTTTGTGTAATTTTTAAGATTTTCAGCACTTAGCTCTCAAAGAACTGAAATATTTTTCATAAAGTTGGTAACAATCTTTTTTGGAATTTGATATGTGGAAATACGAAATAAGAAAAAATATAAAAACATTTGATATTATTTGGCAAATATATTTTTTCTTTTACCTGGTAGTAATTAATATTTTAACCGTACCATTAATTCGCCATTTACTCGAAAATGTACTGAAACCTACCCTATATGAATCGCCATATCAGCGTTACATCCACGATAAAACAATTTTTATTTTCTCTAGACTGGAGAAACGCCGACGATCTACACACCTGTAGTGTATCTCCGCACCAGCATAGCATCTACGTGTACACGGACGTACGCGCCCGTAAGATTGTACTATTTTTTGCTTATTCGTGTACGAGCCGCAAGCACGTTGCTCCCAGTATTACGCTGCAGCAAAAGTGTTAAATATAACTATACGAATGTTTGCTACTACAACATTTAGACATATATGAAAATTCCTAATTCACACAAATGTTTTATCATATCATCATACACTTAACGGTCTATCAAATGTATTAGAATAGTTACGTATTCATAACATCCGTTCTTAAATTCGTAACATCCCCAATACACGTATCACTACTCAATAATGGACATCAATTTTTAGCTAACATTGAAAACTATGTTATATAATTTACGTTAGCTTAAGAAAAGTTTGATTAATAAATATCCACATATTAATAGGTATGTGTAAAATCGATTAAGAACCGATGTACTTAAGTAATAGTTGACTAAATTATTGTAATAAAAAAAGCTTAAAAATTGAAATTATCTTTGGTCTTTTTATGCTAGTATAATTTAATTAAACTTACCTAATCACAATAATAAAAAAGAATCATTCTAAAAGTTTTCAGAATTTCTGAACGGTTACAAATACAAATATAGTCGTAAATAAGAATACAAAAAAATAACAATTTTTGGTAATACTACTAGCCTACTATGTAAAATACAATGTAGAATCCTTACGCTTCACTTATATAAATTAAAAAAATCACTTGATGTTTAGGATTTCTTTAACAAAATACTCTGAGTTTCACCATATGAAGTTATTTGAGTCTCATTAAATTTTTGGCAATCATAAGGTTTTCAACATAAATACATTCTTTTTCACGATATGGGTACAAAGTATTTGTTGGAAACAAATCCATTATTTAAGGGTGCACTTGTCAGACGAATATTTAAAATTATACAATCAAAATTAAGTTATAATCTAAAATTGTTCATTAATATATATACCAGAACGGACTTAGAATTATTATACTTTTTTTTGTTTAAAAGATAAACTTCCTCATTTGAAACAAATCTTAACGAAACTTTGAGAGTACATAATTATATAAACATACAAGTGTATTCTTCTTTTATTTAACACTAAACAAACTTTAGTTAATAGTAGTATTTTAAATAATCGTGTGCAATGGATTTTGTACGATATTTTTCGTATAAAAAAATCATGCATTTTAACTACTTTCAATAGAGATTTTTTTCTGCCACTAACGTACCCTTACGACTCACACTACTATCGTTAGGAACTATATATTTTAGAAATTAATCTAAACAACTGGCTAGTATCAACCTAAAATTGCATGTGTACTAATTAATATACTAATATAATAAATATTAAGTTTCGATAATATCATACAAAAATGTACACATATTAAATTTAAGACAACTGCCATTATAATCACATATGTAGTTTGTAATTCGTTTATCCTGGGTACTAGGTGTATAACGACTTCAAATATTATTGTTTAAATATTATTGCTTAAATAAAGGTGCCATTACCTCTGAAAGTAGAAATTTTAAAGTGGAAATATTAGAAAATATTGGTTCGAAAGGATGCATTACTGCATAACTATAAGAGCAGTATACTTAGAGTATAGTACTTAATAATATTATCGTTAATGCTGAAATACACTAATGCAAACAAGTTACGAAAGCAACTAGATATACCATTTAGGCCTTTTTTTAAATCACATCAATAACTTTTAAACTTTTTCGTTCCCATATACCCCATAATTGTACAATTAAAACAATATATACCAATAATTGTACAAAAAAATGAACACAAATTTAGTGGGATAATTTGTTAACTGACACACAATATTAAAATGTTCCATATTTCAATTACAATTGTACTTACATGTAATTATTACAATGTACTACTTTTTTAGGTATGTAAATGAGATAATCTTTAGACTCTAGTCTTTAAACTTAATAACTTTATGCTCCTATTTCATTTATCCACTTGTACTAAACAAAGAATATGTTATATAAATCACATTCAATTAATTCTATTCTTGTCAACACTACTTGGACTGGTACAAAGCACGCTACAAGAACTATGTCTAGTTTTTCGACAGGCATCCATGTTTGCGTCTGTGCTTGCTGCCACTGATGTCAAAGCAACAGTTTTATCAAAATCAATCGTAGTGTATCCAATGCTGGCCGATGGCGCAGTAACAGCTGCAGTGGTTGCTGGAGCCTTCTCTGTGCTGTTCTGTGAAATAAGTCGACCGCGTGCCTGTGACGTATGAGATATGGTACTATCATTTTTTGAGCTATTGTAAGAAACATTCTCAGGAGATGACACATCTCTATTGCATTTCGATGTTTCTTTGTTGTTTTCAATATCTAGAATAGCATAATTGACTTCCAATTCCTCGACTGGTGACATTGAAGTAAGAGTATCAGATTCTGAGAACTTGGGATTATGCTCAGAAGAATTTAATATTATGCTTTTCACACTGTCTACTTTATCTGCCAGTAAAAGGTTGGCATAGGAATTCAATTCTGTAGTCTTTGGATTTAATGATAAATTGCAATAATCAATTTGTACTGGGGTTAATGGTGTAGTGGGAACTGGATCATTTTTATTTGTATCTTGTGAAATTATTTCATGTGAAGTAATATTTACGTACAGCCTGGGACCATCTTGTTGATCAATACATAATTGAGCATAGTGTTCACTTGACATGCTCATTGTAGGTGATATAGGATCACTTTCTAATTTATTTGGATAAGTTTCAACAATAATTTGGCTTTCAAGAAACCTTGTTTCATCTTCAATGTCACGCATTGTGTTTATAGCCGTTTCTCGTCTTAGGGTGTTTCTGAGTATTGCTAAATCCCTATTAAAGTCATTAGTGTATTCATGTCGAACATCAGCCTCTGACTGATTATTATTGTGTTCTCTTTTAAAGTCTCTCATTTGATAAATATTGGTTACATGGTTAGTAGTTGTTCGAGATTGAGGATATAGAGGCATGACTTCTAAAATATCAGCACTTGAAGGAGATCTTGGAGATTGTGTTACATTGCGAATAACTCCTGCGTTAGATATATGTAAGTGCATATTACTCAGAGGTATATTATCTGGTTGTCCATTGTCTACAGAGGATCGATGAACAACACTTGCTTGCAAAGTTTGCCTGCCTTGAGGCAAAGGTGATAAACCTGTTACTGGATATGGAACTGCCTCATGAGCAGCATTCCTCAATTGAATTTGTTGTTGTAATGTATGAAATAGTAATGATGCCCTACGGCATTTAAATCCATAAATCCCTTCACCCGTATCACATCTTCTACCTGGAAAAAGGAGTAATGTAATTAATTATAAATATTCCAATGAATTTAGTAAATAATAAAGACACAATAATACCAATGTTACTCAAGTTGTATATAATTGGACTCAGATAACGACTATACAATGTCAAGTCTGTAAATAATGTCAAGAGTTAAGAGCTCAATTCTTCTTGCACACTCATAAAAAGGTTATGGATTGAGTTGTGGCCGAGTCCTATTCATCTATGTCTTTTGTTAAACAAGCAATTTAATTACTATACTTATAAACATACAATTTAATTAATTATTGATTAAGCAAATAAATGTCAATATAATTTCCAGCAGATTAACAAAAGTATTATGTTAAGTAACCTCCACATTTTGTCTAATATATTAAAAAAAACTCAAAATATAAACCTTTTTCACTCTAACTATATTCAATTATAATAATTATTATTTTCACATATTTAATTGCAGTGAGTTTTTGTTAGTATGCACTTAATTATTTTAATGAAGATGTTGTAAATATGTACATTTTGTGACCACCAGTAATTATATTTTAAGTTACAACATTTTTTGAAAGTTACTCAATTTTTTTTATTCATTCTCATCTTTTTACTGTCTTTCTAAGATTTGAGATCTTTGAACTTTTAAGGCCTGAATTGCTGTTCCATAATTTGGGGTGGATTTGATGTGTACTCCATCCATATATGTTTTAGTTTACTCCACTAAGTTTGAGAAAAAAACAAAACAACATTATGCAAACATATAAGGAAAAGGTTTGTAAACTTGACACATAATATTTATGTACCTAATATGTATCTATTGTCTGCACTTTGATATTATTTGACAAATACATATTTAATTTTACCTAATAGTAATTAATATTTGAACCTTACCATTTATTTGTCATTTACTCGAAAATGTATTGAATCATACCCTATGTGTAATTGCCATATCGGCCTTACATCCATGACAAAACAATTTTTAATTTCTCTAGACTGGAGATGCGCCGACATTCAACACACCTGTAGTGTATTGCTACACCTGGGTAGCATCTACGATTAAACAAACATTGTGTGCGCCTGACAACTTGTATGGATTTTTTGCTACACACTATGCCTGTACGAGCTGCAAGCTCATAGCACCTAGTATTACATAGCTGTATTATATGTCACAGGGAAAGTGTTAATATATGAATCTTACATAATGAGGTCAAGTATTCAAAATTGTGTTCCAAAGACTTGAGCGCTTTGCAACTTTTCTAGAATATATTTACTTTTTACAAGAAATAACTTGTTTTAATCTTTAGTTTTAATATATTTTTTATAACATTTAAGTATTAAATAAACATCAAATGTTAAATGATAACTACTGCACATGAAAATAGATAAAAATAACTTTAAATTGTATAAATATCCTGCCATCAGATAACAATTGAAGAAACAAATGATTTTAAATTTATGTCAGTGTGGAATTTATGCATTTTAATATATATTGGGTACTCATGATTACCGCTTTTTAATTGCCAATATTTCAAACCAGTTGTATGGGTCATGGTCACAGCTGTACTGCTCAATGGTAGTTTAACAGCAATTAAAAAATAATAATAGTGAGTACCCACTATATAGTAAATTACAGAAATGTTGCTGCCCTCGGGACTAAGCTGGAATACACCTTATGAACCAATCTAATTTGCTACATTTACAAAGTCATATCCTTTTAAAAGCCTTTACAACTAGTACTAGTATATATTTATAGTATTTCTGTTCCACTGCAAATATTGGAAATTATTTTTAATAAAGTATGATGTAGCCAAATTTTATTGTATAGGCTTTCAGAACTTTTTGGCATATAAGATGGTACACAAGGGTATTGATACTTTGTTCAGCACCCCCATTTATATCAAGTGAGTGTTACAGGAAGTGACATTTCTCGGCGGATTTCTCTGGGCTGCAAATGCATAGATAAATCACATGGCTATTGTATTTTTCGCATCCATGTGACATCTACAAATACACAGACATTGTGTGCAAGCCTAGTCTGGTAGCACCTATATAACCACAGCACTCGTGTCCGCGCATAAGCCATACAGATTTGTATGAACACAACAGGTGTGTACAAGCCGCACACGCATTCCGACAAGTTTAAACAAGTGATCATTTATTTCTGAGGTTTGTCTTGAAATAAAGTAAATATAGAAGACATAAATTCAAATTTGCTGTTGTAGAACTACAATTCAAACAGAAAGATTGCATCCGCAACCTTGATAATCTGCTGTTAAACAGTGCTTGTTTCAGTTAGAGAGGTGCAGCTACACTTATAAGCGAGGCAACCATCTCAGTCTCCAGAACTAGCATCAAATCATGCATGAGGTCAGGTTGGACTTTAGTCCTGTTTGAAGTTGGAGTTAGATGTCCATGGTTTGCGGAAATCATTTAATATCAAGGGGTTAGCACTCTCGTTTGCTACTTTTAAGCGAGGCAACCATCTCCTTCCATACTTTTCCAACATTAAAAAACTCATAGAAAACAGTGATTGATATACTGAAATAATAACTAAATAAAAGGATTTACCTGACTCGAAACTGAATACTTCTTCTTCGAACCCATATCTCCGCAAGGAATGTAGCGGCCATACCGTTGTGTCTCGTCCCTCTCTGTACAGTATGATATCAGTTTCGGTAACTTCCAGTTGCCCAGAACATAGGTCGGCACCGGTCTCATCAATGTTAATGACACGAAATATGTTGGGGTGAATATCCGAGACCTCATTTTTACTTTGTAAGCACCCCATCGCGCGAAATAAGCAAAGGTTTGTAGTTTATATTAGACGTATCGACACTAGCATTTAATCACTTTGGAATATATTCCGCCAAGTGAATTATTGTATCTTCACAGAAAATTTAGAAAAAATACTCGAAATCATTATTCAACATAATCCAGTAAAAATAGAGCAAATCCCAGTGATATATCATTTTTGTTTCCACTTGATTAGAATCACTAATTTTGATCGAGTTAAAGCATCAGTAAACAAATTGAAAATTATTAAAATTTTGACATAACATTACAATGACACATTTACAATTTGACATCTGTTTAACATTTCTACTATTCCATAGAGATGTGATAAGGTTCCTGATTCCTGTCTTTCAGCCTCCACCAAAATATGGGTATTTTATTCAGATTACTTATAATAGCCTGATATAATATAATAGAGTATAATAGTATTGTGAAGCAATATTTGTGTCTACGTAATATATTACTATATTACTTTGATTTAGTGAACTAACAAACGAAATAGAAAACGTCCTACTCCTACTCTACTAATCATATGCACCGGTACTCTCAGCTCTACGCCGAAGAGAAGGGGAGTAGGGATTATTTAGGCCTCCGGGGAACCCTCTTTACTTGGGCTTCTGCTTGAAGGGGTAATACTCCCCGAGATAGGTGTCGTACGGTTATACATCAATCATTTCACGTAACACCGGTAAATTAATATAACGATATAACGGTAAAATGTCGATGGCTAGCTCGGCCACCGTCGTTCCCACTGTTTAGTGGGCGGTACGAAATAAGGACGTCAACCGTCCTTAACCGGGTGATAAAAGCGATACTATTGCACTTCATCAATAGTATTTATAACCTTTGATGGTTAGGCAACACTGTGAGACGACATGATTTAATTGAATAGACATGAGGATTTTATATTCATTTTTTCATAATGTAATCATTTTTAAAGGGCACTTTAAGATTTAGGGCTAGAATAAAGGAAGTCGAATGCCCAATCATGACAGTTTTTTAATTATAGTAATTATTTGTAGGTAATCAAATTTTGTTCTATTTCATTATTAACATAATACTATAATAGAGAACGTAACGTGAACTATGTTCATATTACCTAACACATTACAAACAATTTTCTTGAACTGGGAGCTTATTGTTCATTGCCCTTAATTTGCATTTTTTTACAAATATTATCTTCAATTATAATTAATGCAAATAAAATAAGATCGGAGTTTAATGTCGAATCAAAAGATTTTTCAGACAATAAAATAAGGTAATAAAACACGTTTTATTCATACAATTAATTATATTGAATATTGTTTGACTTTGTTTGGTGCGTTGTTGTCACCTGCATCCTGACAAATAACGATTTTGCCACGACATTTTCATAAATATTCACATTTTTATTAGGAACTGTTCCATTAGAACTGTGTTGTGAAACATTTCGTAATAGTTTGCATCATATGGTACATATAATTTAATGTAATATCAAATCCAATCCTCATTCTAAAAAAGTAACACGTCGCTGCCACGAAAGGGTAATCAACAATATTCTACCTATAAAATACTTATTAATATTTTGTTCCTTAACTTACTTTATACAAATAACATTATGTAATTATATTGTTCGCACCCCGATTTTTATTTTAATGGATTATTACTGCAGCATATTTTCTTACCAATTACCGCCAGCCACTGAACAGTGAATTTGGCTTTGTCACTTTTTTATTATACTATAATTTCATGCTAATAGAATGTTAACACAAGACAATATTAATAATCCTGAAGATATATTTATCACTCTAAATTATGATTGGACACAGAAGTTATGCAAGATAAAAAATAAAATACTCATCTTCCCAAGTTGTAGGAGAGTAGGACGTCCTAATTCATAAATTTTCAAGGGACTGATCAAGTACATCACACTAAATTATATTTTCTATTAAATACACAATACACAATAATGAAAATAATTTTTAAAATTATTTGGCAAGAATTAAAGACGCCTTATTATTAAGAATTAAGACTTATCTAAGTCGCCTTAGTGCGGTGATTTTATTTAATATCTAACAATAATATATATATATAGCAGTAGCGTAGCCTGGGTGTCGGCTGCCCGGGACGGAAAACAATTTAGGTATTTCATTTCAATGTATATTATGCATTACATACCTTAATTCTAGAGATATTTTGGGCAAAAAACAGTCATTTTAATAGAAGTAAATCTCGCTGTTTCCCGAATTAATCACAGACTAAGTAATGAAAAATTCCGTACCGTTTTCAATCGGTCGGAATTTACAGTTGCGATTGAACCACGAAGTGGTTCAAATATTATTTATTGTAAAATTTTGCCGCCCCCTAAAAGCCGCCGCCCGGGGCGGGCTGCCCCTGGCGCCTCTATTACGCTGCGCCACATGAGTAAAGAACTGGAACAGAGACAAAGCTTCTAAGGGGCATGCAAAATTCTTATCTATTTTAATAGGGATGGCACAGGAGAATAAATTGAAATAAACAAACTTTTAACGTCATATTATTTTTATATATTATATCATAAAGATATAAATGAGATAATAAAAGATAAGTTTACATTTGGGTATATACAAATTGCTTACTCTAAATATTAAAAAAATCATAAATAAGACTCGTGATTTGTACAAGCCCTTCGTTTGTCAACAGGCCAAGCGACCGTAAACCGGTTTTATCCGGTGGCGGCACATACGTGACACGTAGCTAGTTGACACGCAGACATACGCCGTAAGCTTTTGTAGTAGTGTAACGCGATCGACGCGGTTGTATGAAGCTTTGTCTCTGTTCCTGTTCTTTAGATGTGGCTATGCCACTGATATATAGTTGTAAAGTGATCGATGTACAGTTGCGATTTTATACCTAATCGTAGTCAAGCTTTATACATCCTAATTTTATAAGGGCAATTTACTCAAAATCATATAAGTTATTTAACAAATATATGTCAAGTGGTAGTTTAGTGACGTTCAAAAAGAGAAGTCAAGAGTCTATTTTGAATAAAAATATTTTGATTTTGAATTAATATTATAGTTCATATTTATAAAATTTGTTGGCTTGAGTATCGCGACCTTTGTTTGCCAGACACACAGCCAGAAGATATTTCAATACAACTTATTCTATAAATTCTTTCTGATTAAATTTTCACAATTTTCTATGATCAATTCAGCTAACTTTATATTTTGCAAAGTAGCAGGATTATCTGTAGAGTTTCGATGGCATTGTGTTAAAACCTTTTGTAGCACTGTAACAGTAGTTGGTAAAGATGGATTTGCAGGTATCGAAGCATCCAGTGGCTGTAATAAAATATAAAAAAGATGACACATATAAATAACACAAGCTATTATTTAATACTTATAGATTAGTTGATTACAATGGTTAAAACATATTATCATTTATCTCTTTAAACCATAAAAATTATGAGAATGCAATGGCATTTCATAATTTTTATAATAATTATTTGTTATTAATGGTGTTACCAGATCTACCCTATGCCATCCACGTAATGTCCCAAACACTTTTACTTAAAAGGGAAATTCATTTTGAATGTGTTAATTGTGTAATTCACTATAAAACAAGAGAATAAGCATAAGTTCAAGAAACTATATTCAAATATAAAATAACATTTAAATTTAACATTCATAGCAAATGTATATGTATCATAGAGAATAAACATAAGAATAACATACCGTATTCTGAAGACGTTTATACAAATGAGGTGCTATGGACACTATCCACTCTGCTTGATTTTTGGAGTATTCGAGACTTCGTTTCAATCTTTGTATTGTTATAGCCAATAGTGGGGACAATAGAAGATCCGGCTCAGTTACTAAACACAATTCATTTTCCGCCAATCTATCATAGCCCATGTGATACAGACCAATAACCTGTGAATAATACATTAGAATTTGTATATTGCATATGTGTATCTCTTATCTACAATTTGATACAACGCAAGCCTAGTGACATGAGGAGTATGAACTTTTTAAGAGAATATTGTAAAAGCGAAGATGTCGATTCTTTCATCAATCCTACGTGCATCAGTGGTCCTAATATTCTTTCTTCAAACTATTTTCCGCCCTTTAAAGTAATTTCGAAAAAATAAAACCGTTTCATAGGTGACTTCTTCACTTAGCTTAATTTTTCCTGGGTCACTATTACACATACGCGTCGAGATTTACATTAAATGACCGTTTATTTTTACTTAACTAAAAAAACCGCAGATATCTCATACCAATGCGTTAATATTAAAAGAAAAGCCTTTTTGTCCTAATTAAAAATAAATAAAATAGATACATACATGTTGATGCCGAATAAATTCACTATCTATGTTCCAAAGCTCTGCTAAATTACATATGTTATCAATCCAATGTAAACACTCATCGTTGTTATATAATGGAACATCAATGGTACTATCAAGAGTGGCAATCGTCTCGATAGCCGTGCGTATCAGCTTAGTTAAATATTTCTTCCTTGGCTGTATTATTTTTTCGGAACATCTTGTGTCTAATGTTCTGGTCACTACATTTCCTCCAAGAGCTTCCAGTGAATACTGATAATCTATATCGTAGAGAGTATCCAATGGCTTAGAACATTTTAAGTTAAAGTAACATTGGTAATAGATGGTACATGAAATTTGATAGTTTAGATTCAAAATGTCAGTGTTAACATTCTTTGTATCCTGTGCTACTTCCACCAATGACGGTAAACTCTCATCCCAAATTTTCTCAAATTGTATAACTTGTTTTTCTTCATCATCAGGAGCAGTATTTGAGCATTCAAAAAAGTTGTGCAAGTACTTGGTTGTTCCTTCCAAAAATTTTATCAAAATATCGCTATTAAAACCTAATTCTTGAGAACATAAATGGTCCTTTGGTAGTTTACCGACTTTGTTCACTAAGCGGCAACTACTCTCAAAAATATGTTTGATGTATGTGGACCATATTATAGCAAATAGACCTAAGCGTAAATGAATATTCGATATTGTAGTTAAGCAATGTACAACAGCCATAAACTCCTCAGTTTTTGTCATACATTTTTGCCAGCTCATAGCATATTCCCAACACATATTAGCTATGATATAATTTGCCGATGTGCTTAATGGAAACTGCCGGCGTAAAAGTGATAGCCATTTAAATATTTTCGGATTTTCATTGACTAACACACTGTTGTTTTGCACAAAGAGATATTCTGGACTGCCGTCGTTGTCAGAATTGCTTGGTTCCATGTGCTCTGGATAAATTTCCATTAATTCATTTGCAATAATAGCCTCTGGAGGAACACCCATGGCTGACAGCCACTTAGCTATTAGCTCAGTAACTGAACCCTTACCTCGCGTGTAAATAAATTTCAAATTGATATTAACATCATCAATAAGTAACTTCGGTAGTGCCTTTCCTTGGTAAGAAGTTCTTGACATTAAAACGATACTAAGTATAGATATATCTTCAAGTTTGCCGATCATAATGCCCCATTTAGCACTTTCTTTAGTGACCGATTCCCATGCGTCTTCCCTATCAGTAGCTTTACATTCAAATTTTTTAGCAACTGACTTGCAAGCCATTGCTACAATCATGCTTCTTAAAGGACAATGCATATCCACTAGCATATCTCGAATTTCCTGCCACCATGGCGAGATTTCATTATAAGTTATATTTGTTGCATCTTCAGAAGCATCACACAAATAATAGAATACCGCAATTATTTTCTCAATTAATTCGATATTAATTTGCTCTACAGACATATCTATAAGATGTAAAATAACAAGCTTAACTATTTCCTTTGGGTCGATATTACACATTTTGACAATGACAGGAATAAACTTGAGATCTTCTAACTTAAACAAGGATTTAAAAATGTTTGCGGCTACAGAATTTATTTTTTCAGCTGGAGTTGCAGATTTCAGTCTAATAAATTTACTGTCTTCATCTAACTGAAAACAAGAAACAAATTCTTTGTAACTATTTATGTTACTATCAGCAAATGAAACTTTTGCATGTTGATGTTGTTCCTTGAAGTCTTTGTCATCTGCCAAAATTAACAATCTTTCTAAGATGCAGTTATCATCTTCCAAGAGATGAAATTCTGTTTCATCGGACTCTTCCATATTAGCTTCATCTTTTAAACTTGAGCCATCACAAATTTTAGAAATTAAGTCATCCATAATATCCGTTTTTAGATTGTTAATACGCCTGTAAAATAAGGTCACAAGCGCCAAATTTGCAAAGTACTGCTTCATTTTTTGTTCCATTATGTTTAAATTATCCTTAGAAGTAAGATCGTCCCAAAATATTCCAAGGCTTGTAATGGCAATTTCAATTGATGTTTCATTGTTACGTATTAACAAATCCAAACAGTGTTTTCTTATTTCTAATGTTTTTAATTTTGAAATATTTTTTATTACTTCATCCTTTCCTTCTTCAGAAATATCCGACGTTCTCTTAATAAGATCACGTATTGCACGTAAAATATGTAAATCTTTAGATCTCTCCAAATGCTCTCCCTCTAAGGAATAATAAAATGGAATATTAAACTTTTTTAATTTGCCATCCGGGTCTATTAAAACACACTGAAATTCTGGTAAGTTCAAGGTTTTATGTGTATAATTTTTCTCTGCTCCGATCAAACCACATGTATTATACATGAGTATGCCATTTTTTGTCGCAGTAAAAACTGCCACTCGATTTCCTCTGTGCATTAATCTTATGTCTATTAAACCTTTTTTTGGATTATAGATAATTAAGAAAATAGCCCTTCTTATTTCTTTTACAACTGACAGTTGTGGTTTTTTACTGTCAGTGTCGAAAATCTGTAAAAAATAATCTTGTATATTAAAGTGTCCAGCTATGATTAAAAGTTTATAATCGATTTCATATAATCCCGACAAGTAAAATATACAAATTTGAAACAATCAAGTAAATGTAGAGTCCAATGTTTGCTGCTGTATAATGACAAAGGAGTTCAAATATCGAATATAAAACTTTAAAACCTCCTTTTTTACATATGTATTTAAAATAAATGACAAAAAATATTTTAGAATGTTTTGGAAAATATATTTCCCATAAACTGCTTATATACATACTTGAACAAATGCGCACTGGGCATCCCTGCATCCTTTGAAAAGTCTTATTACATAGCCTTTAGTCACATCAAGTACTGCGACTCGACCTAAATTATCAACAAAGGCTGCCAGCCGACGATCCGGAGAAATTGATACCTTAATACCAACTCTTTGAGTATCATAAATTCCATTAGTCATTGACAGCATCTCAGAACGAATGAGCGGCTCAGTATTTGTTGATGTATTGTCAATAGATCCACCTCCACCGAGCCAACCCCTGAAAAAACCATTGGTATATCTTTTCGTAAGATATTACAGCTGTCTTTACATATTACTGTGAATGTTGGGGACTAGTGTATCATACATGCATAATACTGGTATATGTTAATATATAACGATCTAGCTGTAAAATATCGAACCAACAGAACTCATGTTCAGTATATACACTAACTAAATCTTCTTTGCAAATTTTATGTACGTGAAATATAGCCACATAACCATATAATCAGTTATGTAGTATTGGAATTTAATAGCCAATGTAAGCGAAATAAGATGGGCACTATAGCAACCAACAAGCATGTGTTAGTCATGATATATAAAAGATTTATGATGCAACTTTGGTATATACCATTCAGGACGAATTTAGGATGCTTATATTAACATACACTCCATATTTTTTGTACACAAGTTAAACCTAATATATCATTCTTTAGAAGCTCCCATCCTATGTAAGTTTTAACATACAAATATGGAACTTATAAACATACATTATATATGAAAAATATACTTACGGTAGTGCTGACTTTATTTTATGTGCCACTGCCCTGGCAACATCTTGAAGTGGAGGAGTTGTTCCTCCTTCTAGAGCATAATGGAAACCTAAGCAAGGCATTACTCCAGCTGTAAGAATTAAAGTATGAACTGGAGGTACTGATCTATACCTGAAATAGTTTATTCACTGTTAATTTTCAAGGGTATAAGGGAGCTGACGTACTACAAGTACACACAAAATAATAGAAAGATTTTTTCTCATATTTATTTGAGCACCACTGATGTCAGAATGTTTCTTAACGTTACGTTACGTCTTGCATTACGCCGCGCATTAGACCGTGTTGTACACCGCAGGGAAAATGTTAACTATGATTGAAAATAAAGGCGAGAAATGTTTAATACTTTGACTTCGGCGCGCATATATTAGATCAAGTTAAGATTGTGGGAAACAGCACTAAACTGGAGCTCTTTTCTCTAAACTTTAAAAGGTGGTAGAGCCTTTAGATCTCGCCCGGGGAGATACCACCGCCACACTCATAACCCGCCGTAAAGCAACACGTTCTTCATGTAGTGTTTCGGTTGGGGAGGTGTGGTTGCCGGATATACAAAAGTTGTAAATTGATGCCTCATTCAAAGTCAGTGAAACTATGGCAACTTATCCAATGCTCTCAATATGTATTAACAGTAATTTACATTTAGGTGTAATATTTTCCTTTTTATAAGCTAAGTATTATAATAACAGAAATAATTTTACCAGGTATCATATCCACCATATGTTGAAGCTGCTAGAAAATGATCATAAGTGTTTTTAAGTTCCAGACCCACCACAGCAGCATCATTTATACATTCCTGGTCAGTGAAGGTCCATTTTCTTATGTTAATACTCCTACTATCCACTGTATAATCATCTTGAACACCAGCATGTACTAAAAAGGTAAATAACGAATTAATAACATAATATTAATAAACTATTTAGTATAGTATTATTGTTTATGAGTTCATCAAATGAAATGGCATTGTTTTTAAACAAAACAAAAGTACAATATCTTAAGTTGAAGCATATTTACTATTTATCAGTTTTGATATTTATAATTTTTTAGAAATACATGGACTCATATAAAATGAGTTTCATAGCACAATTCAATAACAATTTCTATTAATATATAGTCGTAAAACAGATACCTCTAGCCATTTGAGCCTTAGCACTTCTGAGAGTTTGAAACAAACTCGCACCAGATATGACACACACAGAGGATTGAAACAATATGTGTATATCATCTGACAGTGTTCCATATGTGCCAGTGTGGCAAGAAATTTTTATTACAGGTCTTTCATCCAGCTTTTCAAGAAACAATAAATGTCCTGTATTTGTGTAAAATCCAACATTCCCATTTTGAAAGCCAACAATAACACAAAACCAATCTGGACCATTCTGAAAAGTTAAGTTAAAAAAAAACATTTGTAATTTAAATACACAAAAAGAAAATTAAAAAGGGAACTTCTATAGTTGTGAATTAAATGTGAAAACAAGTTTCCCAAATATGTTATTTATACATACAGAAATATAGATGTTTTATACTTTAAAAGTTATATTGTGTAATTTAGTGTTTCATTTCATTTTTGAAACTTATTAAAAAAAAGTTAATAAGAACCTGTGAAGAATGTTGAGATGGGCATATGGGCAAAGCTAAAACAGTTGTTATATCCGAAGATAATGTGCCACTCCAAGATATTAAATACGAATTGCTGTCGGTTGAACTAATCCATTGTGTTGTAAGGAAACAAAGCCGACTCTTGTAACCAACTGCTAATAAGTTACCGCAGGAGGATAGCGATACAGGGCACTGCGATAACCAGGATGTATCTAAAAAAGTTTCTATATTAAAATTTCATATTAGTTATTAACTTTAAATATGGATACAATTCAAATTTCGTCATTTTCAAGACTTTATACGGACCTTCCTTTTCTGTTATATAAAGCGCTCTGGCTAAACTGGATAAATCTCCGCAATCTGCAATTTGTTCTACATTGCACATTTTCTTTAAAAATATGGTAAAGTGAGGTATGTATTGATTTCAATTCTTAATTTCTTCAAAAATTTCAATACAGCTGTACTATCAACAACTGTCACTTCACTTGTCAAAAAACATTGACAACAGGCCTAGGCAAAATCTCGATATATTTATTACAGATAATTTTAAGTTATCTGTCTAAATCGATATTGCAAATTGACAAATTAATTCTTAGTTGATTAACATATTAAGCATTAAATATTTATTGTTAAGTGGTGAATTGGTATTAATTGAAACGTATGTTGTGACATGAGTTTTAAGCATTAAGGTGTTACTTTGTGAGAATCAGTTAAGGACTTCCAATTTTTTATGTGTATTATATTATTTTCTAAAAATATTTCTGTGAACATATAAGATAATTGTTTTTGCGAAAAATACATATATTTACAAAACAATATTTGTCCTTCGATATATACCGATATTGTATAGTAGTTAAAATATCGATGTTATACAAGAGGCATGCCTAGTCAACGACGATACTTCAAATGTATACCTACCTATGTATGATATGACAATTTATGACATTATTACAATTGACTTCAGTGGTTAGTTTAGTCCTGAGGAAAATTTATTTATTTATTGATTTATTTCCTGATTTTTTGTGCATAATAAGTGCATGTTGTTGATGTCTTATATATTCCTTTAATTTAAATTCTTACCAAATTTCGTATTTTTATTGATTTCATTACATAAAATACTTTTTAGAAGTTTTAGTGTTTACTGGTGCCATTCAAGCCCCAAAAAATGCAACGGGAAGAAAAGCAATTGGAGGCCACATTACACGCAATTCTAAATAGAGTAAACGATTTAAAAACTGCTATACAAGCATTGATATCGAAATTGGAAAACGAATATGAGACAATTAATTGGCCAACTTTTCTTGATAATTATGCTATTTTATCTGGACACGTAAGTATATGATGTTTTTGAATGTTCATTTCTTCAGGAGAATTCAAGGATTTGTTTATAATATTATTTTATCATACACCTTCTATATTACTTTACATAACGTTTTTTTAGTTAACTGGTTTAAGCAAAATATTACAAGCGGAAATGGCACCATCACTACGGTCAGTAGTGGTTCTCCCTCTTCAACTAGGATGTGAAAGAGATGAAGAGTTAGCACGGCTGACAGAAGGCCGAGTACCAGCATGCACCCATGACTTGGTACCTAACTTGTTGCGCACTAAACCAGAACCAGAAGCAGAACAAAGACTTCAACAGTTCATTCACAAAGCGAGCACTCTCAGTTACGATACAACCCAGGTATTTTATAATATAATTCTTAATTTCCCATAAATCATTTTTATTAAATTAGGAATACTTTGGTTTGTACTTTTTTCTAAAATCTTGAGTCTGTCACCATTATATCCATTTGTACAAGTTGTGGATGCCAAACATGTAAACACGCACGCCTAAAACAAATCAACAAACATATATATTTGTTGTTCAGATGTCTGCTTAGCCTGGAATCACACTAAATACAAATACTGCACATCACCCCAGTATGGTTTATGGTGATGTCACATCGTAAGTGTTGTTAGTTTAGTTCTCCATCTTATTGGATTTGGTTCAAAAATTCTACATTATTTAAGTGTTTACATATACTCATGAATATCAAAGTTACAGTGTAATTAGTTCATTAGCTCTGAGCCAACAGAATTGGCTGAGATTGACGAGGAGAAAATTATTTATTGAGAATGTTATAACGTTGAATTTATATATATACATAGATCAAACAATCATAAATTAAAAAATGTCTAATACGATAAAGTTAGGATAACCTAGTACTTACACTTCTTCGATGTTATGTATATTTTAGACATTGATTTGAACTTGGAATCCCTTACACATTGAAGGGAACATCATAAGGAAATCTATATTCTTGAGAGTTGTAGATAAAGTTTTTAAAAGTATCTATACGAACTTCATACACATTTACTTAATTACTAATTCTTACTTAATTACTAATTCTTAACCAGAATAGTGGAATATTGCCTAAACCTTAACTTTCTGAAAAACCAGTGCACAGTATTGACTTCATTATAAATAGAGCAAACAATTTAGTATTATGATATTCATAAAACATAATCAAGAGATTTATATATAGATAAGAAGATAATTTCAGAAACAAGTGGCTCAGTTTACTAAAGTGATCAGCCATGTATGGGAAATTATCTCTAAAGGACGTGAAGATTGGGAAGGAGAAGCTATGAGATCTGCAGGTATATTCAATGTATTTTTAAACAAAATGTTAAGTCTCAATGCAAACTCTTTATAAAGGAACTATCAATATACATTACACATATATTACTCAGTTTTGATTCTGATCAAATAGGTTCATATATTTGATAATTAGAATGTTACGGACAAACTTGCCAGATGGACATTGGCTTCAACTCATTTTGTATTGAGGAATTGACACAATATTCAGTAAATAGATACACAATTTGCTTTCTTTTAACACTTTAACTGCGAGAATCACAACTGTTGTGTGGATTTAAATCTGTACAAGCTTATGGGCGTACACAACTGTCATGTTTATGTAGGGGTTACAATACTGTGAGCGAACACAATTGCTGAGTATTTGTAGACGCTACACTGATGCGGCCAAACACAATAGCTGTTTGAATTATCAGTTGATCTTCAGTCTAGAGAAAACATTTCTAGTGCAGTACAGTTGCTCCCAATGCTAATATAAATGTCAGCGCCGCAGTCTTAAGTGTTAAGATTACATGTAGTTTTATAATGTGCAATAAAATAATATAATTAAATATTTCTGAAAATGACATCTATAAGTAATTCTTAAGTTCTGAATTTTATAGCTTGAACCATTGCTTAAGCAAATTGTAATTGTTTCAGGAATGTTGCCAACACACAGTATTGCAGATACGCATGCATTAGTAACTGCTGTAGGGACTGGTAAGGGTCTGCGACCAGGTATACCATCAATTGTGCCACAGGGCGTAGGCGCTCCAGGCATGGTGCAGACTCGTGGACCCGCTCCTCAACTTGGCCCAGCTGCATCTGCCCTACCTAAAGCACCTTCAGCTATTAAAACCAATATAAAATCTGCCAATCAAATACATCCTTATCAACGATAAAGCAAATTTTATTTGAGTGGAAAGCCTCAGTCAGTTAATGACGCGCCCGCATCTCGTTATCATATGTGCTTCCGTCGCCTTGTTTACTTATTTGTAACAAATACGGGCATGTTTAGAATACTTCAATAAAAACGATGATTGATAAGAAAATAGCAATATTTTAGACTACAATAGACCTTGATTACATTGAAACTATGCGAGTCTAATGTAGTTTATTTTAACATTAGATTTCATGTTAGTTCAACATTCTTTAATAATACATGCTTTAGTTTTGTTAAAGAGGGTTCTAAAGTACAATAGTATGTTTATCCCCAAGCTTGGCGTATGCTAAGAGGTGGGGATAGTTTGGACCCCTAAAATTCGTTATCCTCGTCCAAGCTGTTGAGTTCATTTTTTATCTTAAAAATTAATGAATCCATGAAATCAAAGGCAGATCGACATAATAGGGGTTGTAATTATTCTAAGAAATGAAAATCTCATATGTTAACCTTGTGTTTTATTTATATCATTACATTAGACAATAGAATTATAATATAGATAAACTAGTGTGCAAGTTGAACATAAATGAATTTTTATATTTTTAGACAAGAAAAATCATGCATGTTCTTACTTGGAAAAGTAAATTAATAAGATTAATTAGCTATAAGCTTTATTATCTTCATATGAGGTGCACAGTAATTCTATGCTAGCTCGATCTAGATCTAAAAACAAAAGCAGATAGAAGCAATTACAATACTCATAAATTAACAAATTAGTTACACTCCAGTCGTAATTCTAGTAGTAGAATAATGCCTTTATTGCGAGCTACTTTTAGTTTATTGTGTTGACCTGAAACAAAAAAAATACATATATTAGAACTAAATCTTGTCTTTCATTTATGTCTAGTTGATATAGCTACTTCATTTGCCTTGTTTATTTTATGTTCACTACAACACTTGCGCCACTTCTTTGTAGGAAAAAAAAACTCATATTGCTATAGCATAGTGTTTATCAATATCGTAGTTTCTCAATACTTTATATTAAATGTAGGTATCGTCTTTTTTTTTAATAAGGACCAAGTGTTTAAGTAAATTAAAACAGAAAAATCTATATTATCTATTGAGTACTTATTACTGTAAACTGTGCCAAAATACAGACACCATTTTCATCAAGACGATTAATAATCGAGAGGTTATTTACCGTTCAAACGAATTCTATACAGAACCAACTTTCGATTTTGTTATACTGATAGGTAATAAGACTGGTGCTTACAATATCGTCTATCTTGAGTATAGCTCGCACGGTCTCGGTGGAGAGCGCGAGTGCGGACGCGGTGACATGCAGCGGCTGCAGCACGTGCTCCTGGCGCATGTCGGTGACGCGGCCGCGTCGCACGTTGACGCCCGCGCCGCCCGCAGCACCGCCGCTCGCGTGCGCCGCGCGCAACTCGATCACCGTTTCAATAGGATTCAGCCCTATTTTTAATAAATACCATTATTGACCTTTTATCCTGTATTATAAGATTCAAGATGGGAGAACTATAGTTAAACCGGGGAGGACCCAGAGGTAACAGTGCATCTATGTTCGAGCTCAGATAGGATTTTGGTCATGTTTGTGGTTATAGGTGGATGTCATTGGTGATTTAATGATTTAAAAAGTATTAACGAAGAATATTTTGTAGGCCTGGATCAAAATAATCTGGAATCATTCTGAGTTTAATTGTGAATCAATTAGTACCATGTCAGTTTAGATGTTGGAGAATATGAAAATTAAAGAGATTTATGTTACTTATTCTTAATGTAGATTTTCTAAGGTCCATAATTGGGATCTAGGCCTATAAAATAGTTTCGGTAATGATTCTACCTTGTAATTATACATTTAATATGCCATACAAGAAATTCCGTGCATCTCAAGTGATCAAGACAATCCGAGCAGGTCTTACCTGCATTTTCAGCTAGCGTGGATGGGACGACCTCGAGAGCATCAGCATAAGCGCGCAGACAGTAATGGTCTGCACCGGGTGCCGCCACGGACGCACGCGCTAACGCAGCAGCCGCGGCAGCCTCGGGGGCTCCACCACCGGGTAGCAGCGCCGGCCGGCGCGCCACGCAGCGTACGGCGCACAGCGCGTCGTGCAGTGAACGCGCCGCCTCCGCTACTACGGCACCGCTCGTGCCGCGCACCACCACTGATACCGTGCGCCCGCCGTTGTTGCATCCCGTCATCTTAACATATTCACAACATTTCATTAGATCATCTTTAGTTTTTTTTTTATGTTAGAAAAATAACAAAAAAACGTACATGCCCTACACTTTTAAGTGGTTGCTGCAGGTCGTGAACATCTACTTTCAATCTTAAACAGAACTGAAATGTAATGTGTACAGGTTTTATCTTGAAGACTAACATAATCTTGTATATGTATACCCAACAATCAAACCTTACTATCCGAAATGTAAATTCTTATGTACATTGACACATTGCTCAGGTTAAATTGGATTGTAACGGTGGCGGTGCCAGATTGTACTTAAATAAACATGAAGTCTTTGTCCCAATTTAAAAAGATGTAAGTGGAAAAAAGAAAATTTAATTTGTACATCATATCTTGATGAGAAACACTTTTAAGTTAAAGTTAAACTTTAAGATGTAAACTTTAAGTAAATAACATGTTTGAAACTAAGTAACTAATTACCTTTATGTACTTTCCTCCAGGCTCATTTATTTCTTCAACCATATCAACATTAACGAGATTTTCAGCAGTAAAGTGGTCTAGTGAAGCAATTGGTCGACAGCCCAAAGTCTTACACACAAATTCAATATCTTCACGTTCAATATCCTTGATAACCATTGTCTTAATTTTATCCAGGAAGTGAACAGCTAAATCACTGAGAGCATCTCTGAAATAAAAAGATATATTTATTATACCATTAATCGTTTTTTATTTAATGCATTTGATAGCAAGCCAATTGTTACCTGAGAATGGATTTTTGCACCAATAAAACTGTGCAGCCAGCTTTTTTAATCTGCTTTACAATATTAAGAATGTATTGACGTTCTTCTTTCAACACTCTATCCATAGCAGCATAATCAGATACAATAACATTGTGATCCATCTGCATAAAACAATAAGAGCAAGTTTTATAATTAATCTCCATATTGACCATCGTTTTCAGTTTATTTTGATATGGTATTTAGCATAGCAAAAAACATTATATTTGTCATGTTATGTATAATTGTAACTATTTGATAAATGTTAAATTAGAGGATATGCATCATATATTTAGAATGACAATCTTACATCAGTTTTGGGTGGTGAAATGCAAAATTGGATAAGTCCAACTTTGGCCTTTTCAATGCGATGCGGTCCGTTCACGTTCGAAGCGCGGCGCGGGATAACTAGCCCTTGAACCAATTCCGTATCTTCCACAGTACCGCCGATACGCTCAATCACCTTTACATCTCTTAAATCAACTCTTGCTCCCACTCCTCCAGGAATGGGTTCCATAACTAAAATTATTTATACTTTGTAACTTTATTCATATAAACAATAATGATATAACCCAATTATGAAGAGTAAAACAATTAGTTTAACAAATTTTATCACATACCTGCACGAATAGCTTGCACAGCAATAGGAGCTAAGATGGTTGAGTGTTGTGAAACAACTTTGGAATTCAAGGAAGTGGCAGCTGCTTTTAAAAGAGCATCTTCATTTGACAAGTCCACTGGGATTGCCATGCCTTCCACCACCTGCAAGAAGGAATTCTTATAGATTACCCAGTTTTCTAAACATTGAATTAAACCATAAATTGAACTGTACATGTACAGTGAATATTTCATGATAACCTGATTCTCATAGCTCATTTTTGTGTCGGCTATCACATCACATGAAAACCACTTAACCAATTTGAATAAACCTTAATGTTATTTTGTACCTGCTAGCTGAAGCGTAGTGACTTAGAATTGCCTAGAATTTGTTGTTATAAATAGGGTATATTAATCTAGCTACATAATTTCGGTTTTACGTTTCCCAAATATATGAAATTCTAAAGATTTTGATTAAATAATACTATCTTATGAGCTGTCACATAATAATAATAGTTATTCTACTACAGCAAACATTGCTGCAAGAATACGATTATAGAAAAGTAAAACAGGCTATACCTGGAGAGCCATTTGCAGAGCCTTCTGGAAACCATCGGAAATGACGGTAGGGTGGATACCTTTTTGTAAAAGCTTTTCAGCTGCGTCTAAGAGTGCACCAGCAATTACTACAACCGATGTTGTACCATCCCCGGCTTCAATATCCTGGGCCCGAGAGAGCTCCACAAGCTGAAATAATTATATTGTTACACATTTGTGAATTTGCAGTTTACTTTAATACTGATTTATGTAAGATATAGTATTTTGATTACATTACTAGTGCTAGAGAAGACTGCATATTCCAACAAACACATTACATTCTATTAGCATAAATGACATAGTTTTAACATATTAATTGAAATGATGTAGCAAGCATTTGAGAAACCTTATAAAACGTTTTTTGGAATAACATTGTCATCCAAAGTGAGAAACATTAATTAAAAATTAATCTTCTTATGATATGATGATATATTTAAGTACAACTGTTGTGTCGACTATGCTAATTAATATAAATGTGAGTGACTCATTGTAAGTGTTAAATACATTTAAAAGTGATATGACTTTAAGAGGATCTAAGGACTTTAAGAGGAGGATAATAATATAATAATTACCATTTTGGCAGCTGGATGCATTACGCTCATTTGTTTCAATATTGTTGCTCCATCATTAGTGATTGTCACTTCCCCATTTGCGGCTTGTATCTGTTGAAACAGTTTACATATGCAAAGTATACTATATATACCAACAAAACATCAATAATCTTTACTCTGTTTATTACTATTTTGGGATCTTAAATCATTCTATTTAAAGATAAAAAATTTGAATTCACATATTAATTCATCATTTTTATCTTTATTTGTAATGATGTTGTCAACACTTTGACTGCAAAACTCATATATAAAAGTGGGTCAGTGTTGCGGGAGGCGGCACTAAACTGGAGGTTATTTCTGTAGAATGAATATGCGCCGATAATTCAACAAAATATTGTATTTTTAGCATCTGTATCTGTGTATCATCGACGAATACACAGTACAAGTACACATTATGTTCACCTCCAATCTTATAGTGCCAACATATAACACAGCACTTGTGGTCGCCATAATCCATACAGATTAGTACATACAACAAAGGTGTATACAAGCTGCAAGTGCATTGTACAAAATATGCAGCAGAATTACATGCCACAGGGAATGTTATAAACATTATTGTTTTTGTATTTATTGCAAAATAATAGATAAATAAAAGCTATATATATGAAAGCACAAACCATTTTGTCCATACCACGGGGTCCAAGACTTGTGCGAATTGCATCAGATACAGCTAAAAAATAATTACAAATACATAATTATAACATTTCAGACAGTTTGTTTACGAAGTCATAAAATATGTTTAAAAAATTGAAAATTAACAATATTATCTGATATATAATTATAATTTTTTATTCTTAATAAACAAAACATTTTATATGAACAAGAAATAACTGTCAGTTCTTTATGTTAATTTATAAACAGGATCTCCTATATGTCTGCCAAGGAGCACAATGACAGATATACAATAAAAATAAATAAATTATTATGCATAATAAATTTTGGCCATCTTAGACGATCACAGCATTCTCATGTAAATATTACGCTCCTAAACATTATTTATGTAAGAAGTGCGTAAGTATTATATTTATCTCAGCGTAAAATCAAAGTCAGAATAGGAGGCTATAATCACATGACACTAGGTTAAAGAAATAAGATAGGATAACATTTTTTTATTACCACACAAATTTCTCATTATAAGTACTTAAGTAGATATTATTTTACATATTGTCTTCATTTATTTTAAAAGCAATGATAGATACAACAGAAAGAACAAATTCCGCTTGAAATTGTTTAGACACTTAATTTTTTATTCGATATCATACAAGACTGACGGTTTCGTAGAACACGTCAATCAAAGAAATTTAAAATCAATACATTTTATTTTATAAAATTATCACTAAATTCCCAAATAAGGTGCTTACCTTTTGCGGCATTTATATTGCTAAGACGAATATCGGCTGGTTTACTTTTATCTTTAAACACTGACGAATTAACTTTGGCAGAGTCACCACCTGCCTTAGGAGCCATCGTGAATTAAAAATAATACGCTGATGCCTTTAATAATTCAAGATAATTCACGATTACTGGATTAAACGCAAATACAATGAATTCATTCAAGATGAGCTCAAGAAATTTATTTGTGAATGACAATGACATTTATGACATTCTTGACTTATTGACAGTGACATTTAGTTTTTTTTTATTGTGAAAGAGTAAGACGGGCGTGCAGGCCACCTGGTATTAAGTGGTCACTGCAGCCCATGGACAACCACGTCCAATCTCAAACAGAACCGAAGTTCTACTTAAGGATGGACGCGGATGCGTTCCTACTTCTGAGGACTAAGATGGTTGCCTCCAATAATGTGTATCCGACAACCACACCTCCCCAACCGAAACACAATACATGAAGAACATGTTG
>DWON01000644.1:0-30619 GCA_018251015.1 Phocides pigmalion okeechobee
CCTGAGATTAGCGCGTTCAAACAAACAAACAAACAAACAAACAAACTCTTCAGCTTTATATATTAGTATAGATTACACATATTAGTATCAACACAGCATCATCAGGGTAAGTTGACTCTGCGAGGGTTAATTGGTAACTATTTTCTTATTAACCACTGGTGTCCCCTGACTGGGTGCCTTTATGACAGGGAACCTGGACCAGTGCCCATAATCCACCCCCTTGGCCAAGTAGAGTTTGTTAAGTTGGTTAGACTTCACACATTTTATAGAGAACTCTCAGACTTATCGGTTTCCTCGCGATATTTTCCATTACAATTAAATCCCGTTATAATGAAATTATTATGCGCACATAACCTTGAAGAATAAGAGCTACATGACAGGCATTCGAATCCCGGAACCCTCATATGCGAGAAAGGTTTTTTATCTCTAAGTTATCGCTGCTGGATAGTCTAAGAGTGGGAAATAGGGAGTACCTACATACATGCGAAGTCACAAAGTTACTTTTCCCACTGTAATTTAAACGTAATAAAACTACGTAAACATGGCAATAAAAGATTTCTATGGCCATGTTTTCTGTCACGCATGGTCGTAGTTAGGTTGTTAAACTAAAAATATTAATTACTTTTATCAGGAAATTTATATCAGTTTTAAATTTATATAAAAAAATACTTAAACGAGTTTTTAATTCTATTAGAACTTAGATAATTATACTGTTTTGTACGAGATTTTTCTCCCTTTGCTACAAGGGGAATCCTGACCCGCTAATTTCCTTTCCCTTACACGTGTTGTCACTCATAGCGCGTCACCAGTGCTATCACCAAAAACTATCAGTGGGATTTGTGCGGCGCTTCTTCGGTCCATCATTATCACTATCACTTGTTATCGTGTTTTATTTTATACAGACGAACTGTTTTAATAACTTTATACAAATTGCTTATCTTTCCATATAAATATAACGACATAATGTGGTTCGACTGTATTAAGTACGTACTTATATGTATATACATATTATATTAAGTGCTTATATAAAACATCTGAACTGGTATATTCTGTAAACGTGGGTGCGTTAATATAAGTGACGAGATTTAAGACCTGATTTTAAATAACTTACGCTCTTTATTTATTGTAAATCAATATTATATAAACATTTTATATTAAGAAGGAATCTCAGTATAGTTCACAGAAATAAATATTTAGAACACGATTGAAGTTATTTAGTACTTCGACTGCTGCACGAATATATTACATCGGGTCAGGATTGCGGGAGGCAGTCCTAACTGGAGTTCTTTTCTCTAGATTGAAGATATGCCGACAATTCACACAACTATTGTATTTTTTAGCATCCGTAAAACATTTTCGAATACACAGACGTTGTTTCCTCTCGCAGTAGTTTTGGCTCCGACGTATATACAGCACTTTTGTTCGTCCGTAATCCACACAAATTTATCGGTACAACACAGGTGCGTAGTAACCGCAAGCGCAAGAATTACACAGTAGTGTTGTAGCCGCAGGGAAAGCGTTAATCGTATTAATTTAAGCAAGCATATATTCCAACGAAATGTAGTGTGGTCTAATTTGAGTAAATGAAACGTCAAAATGAAATGTATTAAAATCTTTATTCATTTAGCATTTTATATGCTTTGCACTATGACTAGACTATAAAAAAATAACATGTAAAAAATATTTTATAAAATTTAAAACATTTCCAAAGATATATATAGATACTATTAAATTTGTGCCTAAAACAATTTGTCTACAAATCTCAAACTAAACTGCTTGGTAAACTATACCGATACAGGTTAGTGTCCAACTAGACATTTTCTTCTATGGATAATTCCTAGGGAAATTTATAACGATTTTTCTGTTCATACACTGAGATTTGTAGACGAAACTTGTATTTATCATTGCAAAGATATACACGTGTAGATGGTGTTTTTGCACCGATTTTCTTTAGGTTTAAAGATTATATAATTAATTTTAGGATTTTCATCATTGTAAAAAAATGTTAATATTTAACCTTTACATAGTTTTATATCTCATTTTAAAGTTAGAAAGACAATTTTTTATGTACTTTATTTCAATTTCATGTACTTTATTAAGTACATGAAAAAATCTATATAGGCGGCACCATAACCTTATTGTTGCTCTTATCCATTTTATAAATCTCTTAACAAACAACAATATATTGAGCGCAGTCCCAACGTCAAGCCAATGTTTACTGCAATTATTTTAATAGAAGGCGCTTTTTTCAAATTTATTAATACAAGCTTAAACAATATTTATGACATCTTGTAAAATCATATAAAATATGTATATATACATTCAATATTAATTTTTATGATTATATTTATAAAAGCATTTACTAGAAAAACAATAAATTCATGGTCCCAAAAGGTACTTTGTTTTCCTTATAAGTAAATCACTTATTTTAATTACATTTATTTTAATAATTACATTTAACATTAGCCTAATAATAGCCCCCAATAAAAAAAAACAATACATTTTGAGCATCTCGTAACTGATTTTGTATATATTGATACTGACATAAAAGATAGATCAAATATTAATATTACATTTGTATGTATGGTATTAAATGTCACTGATTGATGGATCAATGTAACACCAGAATATGTGAGAAAACAATTGTTTAAAGATAATCTTCTAACATTGATCTGATCAAAATTATGTCCATCATATTTCCACTTTTAAATGACTTAACCTATAGCATTGTTCCCCATTTGTGATTTTTATAAACGAAGAGCAATTTCATTTCACACTATTTTCATCACTATTATAAAATATCCATTAGTACTTTCTTTGCGGCGCGGATATATATGAACGGGTCAATATTGCGGGAGGCGCCCTTAAACTGGAGCTTATTTGATTAAACTGAAGATATGCTGTCAAATTACTGAAATATTGTATTTTTTAGCATCTGTGTATCATCTATGAATACACAGAGGTAATGTCCGCCCCCAGTCTAGTAGCGCCGACGTAAAAATAGCACTTTTGTTCGCCCGTAATCCAACACAACAACACAAATTTGTCGCTACAACACAGTTGTGCAAGCGCGTCGCGCCCAGAATTACGCAGCAGTGTGGTAGCCGCAGGGAAAGTGTTAAGTATAAAATATACTACAATATATAATAATTCGTTCTGTTACACATTAAAATACATTTATTCTTATAACAAACATGATTAAATTCCGCCATATTCAGATTACTCAATATTTAAAACTTTATTACACTAATAATTATAGTGATTTTTACTTTGTCATTCATTTTATACAAAAACACTTGGAATATATTTAAAATCTCAATGCTAAATTGAACTCATTTGCTTACAACACATTTTACAACTGCCGATCATCCAATTAACCAGACTTCATCTTTGTCTATTCATATAATAGTACTTTGAGGAAAATTAAGTGTAACTCACACTAAATACATATTGTGCTATTGTTTGCTCTTGTAGTACATCGCTGCTAATTCTTTGACAATTTGTCTTTCTCCATCATCCCACAATATACTCGCTAATTTTCCCAGTGTACCATCGTCATCATTCCTCACCCAATCCAAGAGTAGCTTGTATCGTGCCTAGAAATAGATACGATAATTTATGTGTTTGGGTGAGTAATATAATTGTAAATGTCTAATAGAACTGTTTTTCTGTTAGACACACATACAGACACAGTGTCTTACAAAAAAAAATGTTCTATATACATCATCCTTTTGCATTGCCCAATAAACTAATTGAACGAAAACGAACGAAAAAAGATTATAATCTGAATGAGAATGTTATTAGTGCTTTTATAAAGAAAAACTTACTTTAAAATACCTCTTGAAAATCAGTAAAAAATATTGGGATATATCTATGTATCTATAAAATCAAAATGTATATATTTGATAAGGTATCAAGTCTGGGAATCATAAGAGTTGAAACTGTATCAATAATTGTAAATATTTAATCAACAACTTATCATCGAAAAGATGTAAAATATTTTGTTATCTAAAGACTTGCATGTAGATAATAGTATAGATAGTCAGTTAATGCGAAAAGGAACAAGTGAGGATGTAATAAATTTTACCAATACATTGAGTTGTTGTAGCAAAGATCATGAAATCAAAGCCATGCCTGAGAGCTATGATTCTCCACTACTTTACTATAGAAGATAGAGCATGTACTTAAATTCTTATTATGATACAAAATATTGCAAAACAAATACATAATTTTAAAATATTTAGAATATAACTGCTGCCCAGATTCATAAGTCCACCAACTTCAGTTACAATTAAAATATTACCTGAGATTAGTCATAGATTCATAAATACTCTTGAGAGATATATTTAAATATCTTTTATATCTCTCCTCTATCACACCCTTCAAACTAGAAAGCAACAATGTTCAACATATTGTTATAAAAGAAAAATAGATGTAATGACAGTATCTCTTGATTTTAAATTATGTATCACTTTGTACAAATATTAATTATCCAGCCAACTGACTATCAGATTGTTGATAACTACTATTCTATCAAAAATTATCAAAAATTAAAGGTGGTTGTAAATTTTAAATAAGCAATTATTTGGAACAAAACACTACAAATACTTACTTCTGCAATACCATTTTTGGCCATGTCAATTTCAGCAGTTTCAATTCGACCCTGCGTGAATCCCAGCTTTCTATACACACTGTACCAATTTTTCCCAAGATTCTTTGATATGTAGTCCATATAATCATATTCTGGCTGAAAGTTTGAATAATATCTGTATTAATAAATGGTTAATATTAAGCATTTGTCTATAAGATATCAGTGTTATTACATATAGTTTGTATTATTAGGTTGTTAAATGTTAAACTAAAGAATTGATTAAACCCTCTCTATTATGCACATGGAGTGCCTGTATCTCTGGTCTCATTATACCTTGCTATATTATATTGAAACTGAGGAAGGACCAAAAATAACTAATAATACAATACCATTGTAAGCAATATTTTTTAAATTATGTGTAAGTGTATATTAGTTGGGCATGTATGGGCCTGCCAATGGGGGCAGAATGGTCCTTGAATGGCAACCACGTCTAAGCAAAAGGAGCATAGGGCATTCCAAATCAGATGGAACAATAACCTGATAAGAATAGCATGCAGGATGCAGGGGACACAGTACCGGTCAGAGTGGCGGCACCTGGGAGAGGCCTAGCAGCGGACACATAAAGCTGATGGGGATATATTAGTTATAGTAAGCACCTCAGGTTATTTTTTCGCAGACAAAAACACAGATTCTTGGTAGACAATAAACGTGCAATTCCATTAATTAACTATAACCATACCTTGATGTCAGCTTCCATTAATAAGACTATGGGGCCTGTTTTCTTGATGGGCTCTTCTTCAGTATCATTGAATGTTTGCCTCTGAGGTTGGTTATACTGATTGACATGATACACATGTTCATCACCCCAGTGAATGTCCTTAGAGTTCACAATATTGATGACATTGCCAGTGGCTATCAAAAAAGATTGACACATCAAATACAAATTATTGCCTATTTAAGTACTCATTATTTGAAATGTTACTGAGTCATTAACACTATTGATATTATTTAAAATGTGTGTGCACTATATTATCTTAATGTCACTAATTATCTAACAGGAAGATTAATTATGATTACAAGATGTAATTAGAGTTGATTGATCATTTTCTTTACACATATCTGTGTAACCTGCACATGTATATGCATCCATGTGGGAAAAAATAAGTCATACATAGTTTAATACTCATCATTAGGTTGTAAAAACTGACTAAATCAAAAGCCCTTAAGAGATATGACTTAATCAAAAATAATTATACAAAAAATCTTATTACATAAATTTAAGGATGATCTGTTTTAGTTCAAACATGTCAACAATAGTAACTTTTGTTAACATAAAAGCATTTAATGCACTCCACTACTTAGGAGTAAATACTATCCATACTAGGAAATAGGATAGGCGTGAAAACAATGACAGACGTCTTACAATACTAAGCTGAAAATGTGTTAAAGTAAACAATGGTCTGTTATTCTAGGTAATACAATATAATGTACCTTGAGTGTTGACGCTACTGCTGCCCCCACTACCACCACTGTTCCGTCTATCTTTATCCTTATGCTTATCTTCCGAAGGGCTCTTGCCGAAAAAATTTTTGAATCCTGCCTTTTTCTTTTTCTTTTCGGTATCTCCGAAAACTTCTTCCGGCGGATCAGTAAACTCAACATTCTCATTATGCGCCTCTGCTTGCGGACTTTCCTCGGAATTTGTTTCGTCTGGTCGAGGAGCCTTCGGAACTGCATCTGATTTCAGATTCCGAAACATTTCCAAAAACTTTGAACTTAATTTACTAGTCATTGTTGTAGCGGAGCTAAATTATAAACAAAAAAATACTATTTGTAAATACTGCAATGTTCATGAACACACTATATTTTAATTCACACTTTAAAAAATCAACATACCTAAAAACAGACACCAACAGAAAAACGTAAAAGTGCAAATGAATAAAGAAAATTAATATACATAAACACAGATGACAAATCAGCAATATAGTATACACAAAGACATTTACATAGACCTACAATAATTTGTAAACATATATAATCTTTGGATCTACCCTACACTGCAACTGTATCGTTGGTTTAATCATTTGACAAGTTGGAAGACTTGCAGGAAATACCAATGACGCACTATAATGGTGTTGCTAGCATATCTAAATAAAATATGGATATGAGCATCAGTTTAATAAAAAATAATCAATTCATTTATATAACGATCTTGAAAAAACATCGATGAAGAAAAGCTGTAATGTTATAAAACTGTCAATAATAGTAAAGACAAACTCCGAATACCTACAGAGTTTTAATAAAACTATTACTGATGAACTAGCCCGTATTCTAAATTGCAGAATATTTTATTATGTTAAAAGTTAAAAAACTCAGAGAATTCCAATACTTCCGAACTAATTGCCTTATTACCACTACCCACCACTACAAAATACAAACTTGCCTTCTTAAACTTCTTTTTCCAATCTTAGATTATACTGACCTATGCTATTTTTATATCACAAAGGATCATCTAAACAATTTTAAGTCATCTTAAGCGTTTACAAATCTTTGTATTAATTTTATATTTGGATTCGCAAAAACGAATTACCTCAAAATTTTTAACAAAGCACAAATAGCTTCAATGAATTTAAATAATCATATACTTTTATGATACCTAGCAGTAACAATTGCTGTTCAATCCTTCAGCTTCATAGCACTATTCATTTCTTCCTGTTTTCCTGTTGACTGTTCCCTGTCTACTTACCGATCTGTCAATATGTGCAATTCCCTCTCTGATAAAACTGAGATACGACTATTATGTCAATATACAAATTAAACCTGCTTTTTAATTCCCAAGTTCTTTCTTAACTCTACTACTTGTCTCTTAACTCTTACTTTTTTTCTTGTAACTCTGTTCGTATTTATATGAAATTGTGTGTATATAAATTGGAGCCTAGGTACATCTCCACTCTAAATTTTTCTTTCATACAATTTTAGTCTTTATCGTCAGTTAGAATGGAAGAGATTGCTCTTAGTGATAAGATCACCTATTGTTTTAGGCTTGGGTTCCTTACAATATATTTTTATTGTACTTATATAAAATTCGAAATCAGTATTGGTTACGTTTATTACCTAATATTGATCTCAAGACCCATTAGTTTAAAATCTTGGATTATAATGATACACAAAGTACATGAACAAGTCAGCTTCCTACCATACTAAAAAAACCCAATAATTAACAATAAATTTAAACAAAGAGTATCTAAGTATTACTGCAATTCTATATTTAAAGAAAATAGTAGGTAATGATTGACAAATCAAGTTTTTGACATAATAATTGATATATTTAATCGACGCAATTTTTTAACTGAAGTTTTTTCAATCGGTAAACACGAGTAGCCCTGTATTAGTATCTTACAATGAATGGGGATCGTTCTTCTACAACCTTCTTTACGCCAAGACCATTTTCAAAGTTGCTTAAGATTGTTCTTTTTGAGACCATACATGCAAAGTCTAATCCGTGTTCCCAGTCGAATTCTCCAAGAAAAGATTCATCTGCAATTTCATCGTGTCCCGTAGATAGTAGTGCGGGCGGTGATGCTCCTTCGCCTGTTAAGAGCAAATATTGCTGTGTAGAGAGTTCCAAGTCAACAGCAGGTGATCGTGGCAAAACTGGTGCGGGAGTATCAGGATCTCGTATCGGCCGTATTAGTGAAGGGGAGAAAGATCCGAATGCACTACCAGCCAGCTCTTCACATCCAGGACTATTGCGGTACATACACAACGCAGCACGTTACAGGCTTCCACAATGTTTCGAGGGCGCTTGTATTTCTGTGAAACAAAGCTCCAAAAGCAACTGGGTAATGGGTCACTCACTGTCATTTAGTTCGGTATCGCCCGGGGGATATAAAGTTTTGCTTTCGTACGTAGATAAATGCAAGCCTGTAGCTCTGCCCTACTTTGTGATGGAGGCAGCGCCAGGTGGGCAAATGAGTTGTGAAATGCGTGTGGCTCCAACGCAAGGCACGCGAGCAACAATAGTGGCGCAAATTGCCGACGCCGAGTTTTACAGCTTCGAGAGCATATTCGACGCTTATTTCAATAATTTTACTGCTTCTGTTATTGCTGTAAATCGAGAATTCATTGCATTACATTATTTACAGGTACGTATTATTGGACTGTACACTGTACATAAAGTTCAATTTGATAAGTCGATTTAAATTGTATTAATAATTTGTTTATATGTATCTACACTATATAACCCAATATTCGTTAATATACCTAAAAGCACGTTAGCCTGCCTTTAATATAAATGCGTACATTTAAATAAAATTCCCTTAATAATCCTGTGCCCTCCTGGGACGATATTTTCAGAATTCAATTGTAGTTTAATGTACCGACTTCAAAAGAATTTATTTAATTAAAATCCCATTTTTTTTTACTTCGGAGTGTTCTTTATATTAGTTATATCTTTTACAAAAATATATTGATTCATTTCTTATTAAGTGTTTACAAAAATATTCATAAGACTTAACGTTTTATTCTGTTTACGCATTGTTTTCACAAATTTTGTTATTGGATTTAGTTTTGCAGTTACTGAGTTTCAAGATTTTCAGGCGGTCTCCGAGCGATTATCGCTGGGTGCTGAAATAGTGGCAAGGGGTCATGCGTCGGAGCTTAGTTCGGCCTCCGGGGCGGGTCGGTGGGCTACTGAGGACCATTCTATCAGCGCTACGCTCGGTAACCGGGGGCTTGATTTGTGTTACGCGCGAGCTATCAAGCCGTTTCTTACAGTAGCTGCTATGCTTGAGGTAACAATAATTTGGTGGGCATTACATTTAATTCCAAAATAACTCAAAAGAAATCCCTGTTCACTAAATTATTTATTCATAAAACGTGCGTCTAATGTCTAAAAGTAGTTCTCCTTAAATGTAATTTTCTACTTATGAATGAGTTTTAATGAACATGTAATTTGCTAAGAGGAGATTTTTGTATATTTTTAAGAATACAGACGTACAGGTCAATCAACTATCTTTACAAACAATTTAAAGAAGTTTGAAAATGTACAAATCAAATTTATTTTGTGATTATATAAGAATCATCTGAAATGCTAAGCAATATTATCGAATCTTTTATTTATTTCAATTTATTATGTTAACTTATTTTATTCAGGTGGGATTCGCTATTCGTCGAGCGGTTGCGACTTTGGCATATGAATGGCGAACCGAAAAATGGACGGTGCGTGGGTCCGCGGACTCAGATGGGCTGGTGGGCGCGACTCTCCAACGTGCCCTGGGTGGCAAGCGAGCCCAGCTTGCCTGCGCAATTTCTGCTTTACTAAACCACCCAAACGATAAGTTCAGACTGGGTTTCGGCGTCACCGCAGCTATTATTTAGTAACATCGAATTTATAACAACGTTATCATGTAAAAATATGAATTTGGTTGCTATATGTTATCGCTACCGATTTTATGTTTCAATAACTCCGCAACTAAAAAGAGTACTATGGAGTGGCAGATGATAACATATACAGAACAAGTTTAACAACAAAAAAGTAATAGCCACTTATTAAGATATTTAGGGAACAAGACTTCACTTGATGGACTTATATTTTCAATGAAGTTCGTCCTAGTAGTTAACTATATAACGGTGACTATGAAAAAGACCATATAATCTTCATATTATGTTATAGCTGATGACTTATTAATTTTTTGGTTCCAAAAGCAAAGACCTTTTCATAAAAATAAGTGACTATAATTGAAATATACCCATTAAGATCACTTATATCCATATTGGAAATTAAAAAATTAACGTAAATTTGAAAAACGACGATTACAGCTACGCGGAATCATGAGGGCTACGCGCTACGAAATTATCAACCGCTATCCACTCGTCAATTTCATTAGGTCCAGAATAATATTACGTACTCAAATAGTTTACACAACTGAAAAGCTTTGATGTTGGATTGTTTATTACCTATTATTTATTTTAGATAAATAATTATTAAGACTTTTAGGAATAATTTTACACAATGTTGTGTTAGGGCTGATATTATTAAATAAACTTGTTTAATCTAATTCTTCTGTTGTATTTTATCACTTTTTTCTTTCATCAACTGTACCTATGTTCTTACCTACCAATAATACCTTACACCAATAATGTCTATATGTTTAAGTAAGGAAAGAGCACGTACGTTTTCTACCACATAATTCTTAACAGTTCCAATCGATGTAAGCGTTTGTATTTGTAAGAATTGCCCTATTATTCTTAATGTAAGGATTTTCGGCACACAAACACCAGAAAGGACCGTATTAAAAATTCATTTTCAATATAACGATAATGTAGGCGTGTATTATTCGCCGTCGGATACATCAGTGTTCCGTCGGCGACCGCTGCCAGGGCGGGCGCGTGCGCGAACTTTGGGCGGGGTTTGCAAGACGCCCTAACAAATGGAGCACTGCAAAATGATCCTAGTAGTAGAAAATATACTGCTGAATTTATTGCGTGCGGCGTATGGATGTTGAGGTGTGGGCGTACGAACCGCCTCCGTTGCAGTGTGTGTTCCGTAGAGCGTGGCGAACGATGGCCGCGCGCGGGTTCGTGTATTCGAGGCAGTAATGGTTATGGAGCGGCTGGCGGACTTCGTCAGCAAGTCGCTGGAGGGTGGCGAAGCGCCGGCGCCGCCGCCAGAGCCTGGCGACCCTGAGGACGCTGATGAGGAAGTAGATATCACCGCCCTTGAAGAGAAGGCTCCTCCAGCTAAGCGGCCCCGGAATTGGCTTGTGTCGCCGGTGCCGACGCGACACTGCAAGCGAGAGAATGTGGATGATGATGATGAACATAAACAAGGTTAGTGGATTTTTTAAACAGATTTTCGAACCAAGCTATTAATTCCTATTAAGGCTTCATTTTATTACCGAATACCGTATATTTCAATATTAGAAGGTTGTTAATGTCACAAAAACAACAAGTACATGTACAATAAAGTAATTAAATCCAATTATTTCATTTATTGCTTTGGCAACACTAATACCTTAAAAGTAAATAGCTAACCTTAATGTGTCTTTAGCATCCCATTAGGAGCATTTTAAATTAGAAGTCCATAACATAGAGCCATCGACTTTTGTATTCCGTTTTGTTATATTATATAAATGTATTTACAATGCAAGACACATAATCCGCCGTAAAGCATTACTTGTGTTTCGGTTGGAGATGTGCGGTTGCCGTTGCGTTGCTATACTTTGAAGTGTAGTCGTACCCATCGTAGTCCTCAGGAGTAGCAACGTATCTACGTTCGAGCTCAGATAGGATTTCAGTCGTAGTTATTGTTGTACGTGGATGTCTAAGGACTGTGACTATTTAAAATCAGGTTGTTTGCTATTCTTCTCACAAAAAAAACAAACTAAAAAAAACAAAATAGAAGCAGAGGTTCCTACCTTATGATTAAATACTTATTTTACTTTTAAGTTATACGTACCTCATTATAGACCTCTGTACCTTTTATAGAGACCTAGCTCTTGTAATTTTCATAATAATAAAAAAAAACATTGACTAATAGATATTTGACTGTTACAATCACAGTAACCGGAACCAAAAATCATGGATACATTAGCTATTTACTAGGTTTTATTTAGTATGTTTCCTCTAATCGTATTATAACAACTAATTGTTAAATTCTCCCATTAAGGAACGAGTTAAGTTCGTTATCTAATTCTTCAATATGGTAATAAACTGAGGAATGTAAATTTTGTATAATATTTGTCTTATACTTAATAGGATTTCTATTCATCCCGTGAAATTTGTTATTTTTAATTAAGATGTGTGATTTGTGAAAGAAAATTATTAAGGCTGTATTACAGCTTATAATGTCATCCTATTTATAATACTACATAGAGATAATTTCTTTCACAAGCAAAACAAATGTAAATTCAGTTCTATTATACAGGAAAGTATATCGGTCATCGAAGTTCGGACTTACGAAATAGGGTGCCTAATAACACTGGACTATTATTTCTTTAGACCCATCAAAAGCAAAGTATGCTCCACGGATTCCTAGGATTCTGCAAAGCTTCTGTAGAGGGTCCAGTCTTCTATCAAGCATAACATAGAAACATTGAATAAAAATGGAATATTAATATATAACATTTTTTCATTAAATTAAATTATAAGCTTTACATTAACGTTATAATTAGTTGAACATTGTTAAGTAACATGGTTATTAATAATAAATACGCAAAAAAACAATTATTTATTACTTTACGACCTAAATATTTGGTTCTCCAAAAGGATTTTGTCACCAAAAATAATTAAAAATTGCTGCTTTAGATAAACAGAAGAACACATGATATTTATTAATAAATCCTAACAGGTGACGTACCTACTTAAATCGTATATTGCTATCCTATAAACTATAAAGAAACATCTGTATGTTCTGAAAACTGCACTGTTGGAAATGGACAAACGCTTAGCATAAATGTATACGCAATTGAGATTACATGTGAAGAAATCGTATACTCTATCTATTAACAATTTGATATGTATATGATCGGGTCAGTATTGCAGGAGGCGGCCTAAACTGAAGCTTGTTTGATTAAACTGAAGATACGTCGAAAATTCACACTAATATTGTATTTTTAGTATCTGTGTATCACCTACGAATACACAGAGGTAATGTCCGCCCCCTGTCTTATAGCGCCGACATAAATACAGCACTTTTGTCTGCTCGTAATCCGTACAAATTTGTCGGTACAACACAGGTGTGTAGGAGCCGCAAGCGCGTCGCGCAGCAACACACAGCAGTGTTGTAGCCGCAGGGAAAGTGTTAATTCACTATCTTCTAACTGATTGTAGGTAGATTATACCATAGATGGTTAATATTATTTATGTTGATATCACTTTGTAAAGGGCCATATTTCTCACATATCGTTAAAAAAAGTTTATATTTGGTCTTAAAGAATTTAGAGTGATATAGTATTAAGAATACATATATATTTTGTCGCAGCGCATAATTTCCTGTTCACACGAATAATCCTATTATGAATATTATTATGAAATGATTACTTAACACAGTAGTTTACCTGATAAACAGAGACCAATAACCAAATGTTTATAGAACAAGATTTTTTCTCGTAATCTATAAGAGATGCATTGCTACTCTTGGGGACTTGATCGTCGCCTCATATGTGCCTAAGTGAACCGACGACTGCACTTTCCGCCGAAGAGCAAGACTCTTTACTTTAGAATCGGACATCGCAGCGTGAAATAGTGCTCTCCGTACCGTCATCCTACTTTTCCTACAGGTTGGAGGCTTGCTTTGGTCGATAAATCCATTTCTGTCACATTACTGGTCATGAAATTTCTCTCAGAAAGAGAAGGATTAGCGAACATTGGTCAAATACACGCACCATTTGGATTTTTTTTTAATTCTTAGATTTTCTCACTATTTTTTATGCCACTATTAATGCAAGTTACTACTTGCTTTATTTCTAATTATACATAATTGTGTAATATTTATAAAAATAAAATAGCAAAGACGGAATACATACAATTAATTCTCGGTATCGATTTAAACACTAGAGATAAATCTAAAAATATCATTTTTCCTCATAGTTCATTCAATACGATTGTTTTTTTATTCCATAATACAGGTATCAATGAGATATTTGTTTTAGCAAGGTCTGGTTAACTGTATTACATCATACATACAGCTGAAACTGTTCAAATAGCAGAACAATGAACTTAATTCAATTGTAATGACAACTGCCAGCAGTGAGTAGTGAGAGTTCCTGACCTGAAACCTGAAAAAAAGTTCTTATTAGATTAATTCACTTCTATTACTTTTTTTCCTATTTACTTTAAGTCTCTTGTTTCATCCCTCATTTATTAATACATACATATATTCATTCACTAAGTTCCTTACGTTTGTTTCCTTTTTCTATTACTTATTTATCTTTTCTTTCTTTTTATTTCTCTTTTTATATTTATGTGGGATGGTGGCAAAGTAGTACTTGTATCCAATTGCATCACTATCTTGCTTCATCATCCCTCCTACAATTAATTTCTCTTTGTAATTTTAATCAATGTTTTCTCTCTGTGTATCTTTTATCCCTTCTATGTATAGATATTTGATTCAATAAATAAAGAATAGACCTGAAATCTGCTACTGCTCAAAATCAAAATATTTTTAATCATTTTAGATTCTTCAGGAACCACTGTGCAAACGTCACTATACTACCATCGTACAGAAAGTGTGCCTTTTTGGAAAGAATACTACCTTGAAAATTACTACTACATACTTACTTCTACTACTTTTTAACACGCTTTTGTTAGCTTGGGTTCTTTGAGCATAATTTTCACCAATTTCCAGAAGTCTGATTAATTTGAAACTTTGCACACGTATCAAGAACCAATGAAAATGCAATAATATGAAAAAAATGCTTTTTCAGTGATCTATTGACACCATGCAACCCACGCTTTTTTTACATCGCAATATTTTTTCTTATTTATACTTTTTTAGTTGGATTTTTTTTTATAAAAGCGTGTTTTTTAGTTTTCTTAACTATTATTTTTTTAGTTGCGTTGACAATTGAACATGGACTCTATTTTATGCTTAACCACATTGGTAAAAAATAAGAAGTACTGAATAATAAGTATAAGGAAAATTCGTAGTAAACATATGAATCACATTCGCTCACTACTTGGGTACCTACATATAATAGTAATATTTAGATGACGCTACAATTGAAAAATAAAAAAATCCCCGAATAAACTTAATTATTTTTGCCGCTCTCGCTCCATATTCCTGGTTAAAGCATAAATTCGTGGGCTTAGGTTACCATGTGTATGACAAATTAAATGTGCCTAAACTACTAGATAACTTATTGTGTACAAGACAAGTATACCTATGGATCATCCCCGTGTGTGGCATCCCGTAGATGGTTTTAGTATCACATAGATTTTACCATATAACACTGTTATCAGACTTTCCTAAGAGTGCCTGAGTTCCTAAGAGTAGAGATAGTTTTAAAGGTGGGAGAACTATAATTTAACAAGGGAAGAACCGCAGCCGTCCTCATAATCCATCGTAAAGCAATAATTGTTTTTCAGTTGGAGAGATGTGGTTGCCGGCTACACTTTGAGGCCAGGCGACCATGTTAGTGTTAGTCAGGAGTAGCAACGTATCTGCGTCCAAGCTCAGATAGGATTTCGGTCGTGTTTGTAGTTATACTTGGATGTCTACGGGCTGCGACTACTTAACATTAGGTGGTTTGCATGCAAGTTTGCTACTCTTCTTACATAAAAAAGTACCTTACGTATTGAAATTCGATGACTCACGATTTCATTCTTAAGTGAATATATGCACACTGAGGTATTCAGGCATATATTACATCAATGAAATCATTACATATTTTTTGAAAAGGGCTGATAAGTTCAACCAGCCAAAACTCATTTCAATGAAATCTTATTGAAAATAATAAATCGATTACAAAGAAATCGAATTTAAAATTGTCCATTCATTCCGAGCTATTGTTCTACAAACAAACACACAGATACCCATACATACACAGGCAAAGGATTAAAAATTAAACTTTGTCGAGTTCCATACAGTACAATTTTTAATTACTTTTCGTATTGTTTTCGAATTGGAAGAACAGGTCAGTTATGTATAGGTACAAGCGTAATAATGCCTTCGTAAAATGCTAACAAAAATAAAATCAAAATAATTGATAATTTAATTATTGTTTTCACTTTTTCTCCTTCGGGTCATACTTTGTTACTTACTTAGGTACGTATTTATTTAGTTAACTATTTATATAATACATTGACTATGACTCTAGAGTGAACAATTCACGTACTTTTATTTCACGTATTTTTGCTAAAAAAAATGAAGTATGTGCCACGATCTGGGTGAATGTATACAAAATAAATACATATGTAACAATAATCATAAATAAATGATTGAGATGCTTAATTATCATTATGGTGAAAACATGAAAAGTGATCGATAACAGTTGGTGTTGCCGTGAGCAGTTTTAAATAAAAATTCTGCCCGAATACTCGTCATAATTTTCATGTGGTCATACTACAAAACAAGTTTTTGTAATGCATACTATCTAGGTTTTCTAAGAACATCAAAGCAAATATGATGGAAATTGGTAGATGCCTGAACACCTTCAGTAATCATTTGACACCAACCTGTTAATATTATATTTTATTGTATAAAATGCTTCTTCATCTCCACCTTACTACTACACTTACTATCACACTAATTCAAAAAGCAAGGAACAGTAATTAAAGATTTAATAGTAATTTAATTAAAGTAACAGCTATGTAATGAAAACCCAAATAACGGAACGATTTTAAAGCTACGAAGGAGGTTTAAGGCGAAATCCTGCTAAAGACTTTTCAATCAAATAAATCACGGAGAGTTTAACGCGACTATTTTGTGCATCGTTCGACAATTAATCACTGTTCTCAGGTCTTAGACGTTTAAGGAGCTCAAATGCCCCCGGGACGAAAGGGGAGAGGGTGTGGCCCGCAGCGCCGCCCACAGTTGGATAATCCGTCCATTTACATAATTGCTGTATAAAAAGGAGAGCTTCCCAATTTGCTAAATTGCTTTAAACGACACACTTAAACGTATCGCCGTCATCGCCGGCTCGTTCGTCACATGCGGCGGCACGCGGCGCTTCCTTCATGGCTATTCTTCTACGTTACTCGTATGTTCGGAAATATTTATATAAACTGATAATCTCATGATATGATGATTGATAAATTAAAATACTTAAACTTGCGTCGTTAATATTTCTATTTAGTACTGTAAAAATACAATAGTATGAACTAAATTTAATTATGACGAGAGAGCTCTTCTTGGACCTAATAGGATAATAGCAATTATACATTGAAAGGCATGTAGTGTTTGACTTTAACTCAGACATTGGAACCTACCCTACAGCAATATCTTGGGTTAAAATGTAGCCAGATGATATATTTCCATGATAACAAAGACATATATATAATTCCGGAACTATTACTATAATTAGCTCCAAAATTATTAACGTACATACAAACGAACAAACAAGCGTTGACCATATTATTATATGACTGACTACTTGTACCTACCGTGCTGTTCCACATGCGTTTAGTAAGGATCCTAGGGAGAAGCACCTTAACAGATGAGAAACAGTGGAAACCTAGAAATAGAAATAGAATAGACCTAGATATAGGAACAGATAGGAAATTTTATTTGTTTTTTTCTACTATAACATCGAATAATTTTCTTAAGCGTTTTTGACTTCATGTGTGCATGCGTGACTACTCAAAATAATTTACCTATTTCCACTTTCATTTTACTCATTTAACAAGGATTTTTTTCCATAGATCTGTCAGACAAGTCGAACGGTGGAGTAAGCAACGGGTCGAATAGCGGCAAGCAGCGGCGATCGCGTACCAATTTCACCCTGGAGCAGTTGGGCGAGCTAGAGAGGCTCTTCGATGAGACTCACTACCCAGACGCCTTCATGCGCGAAGAGCTCAGTCAACGACTGGGCCTCAGTGAAGCACGGGTGCAGGTAAATCGATCAGTTTTTGGAAAATTTCTTATGACACAATTGTATGGAAGAATACGACAAATGACACGACGTGCGGTTAACTTTGCATCACGTCGGGTTTTAAACTTTTCGCTTTTCTTTCTCTTATATTTATTATTATAATATGTTTTATATTGGAGCAGAAACAAACGAGCGTGCAGATAATCTGATGTTAAATGGACCTTATAGCTCATGGACATAACACGCACGTAGAATCGCAAACAAGATTAAATTTCTGTCTGAAGCTATGCATAAATGTGTTGCTACTTTTGAGATGAAATAGTCGTCTGACTTGTAAGTATAGCCGACAACCGCGTCTGTCCATACGGAATACAAAAATTGCTTTACGACGCTTAAGTAGGGCGCCTGTGGTACGCCCCCAAACTATTACACTACACTACTTGGCGGTAATTTACTGGGGTCTACTTCCTTTTTCTTTATGAGGTTCAGGTGAGGCCTCACAGAATTCTGCTCGAACCTCTAAGAAGGGACGCCACAGTACCGGCTCCAACCATTTTGATACCGTACAAAAACGCGCCGTTGAAATCGTCAAGGACCCTAGGAACGCCGATCGTTTGCAACACTTGAGCTTACGAAGGGACATTCATATGCAGCAACGCAGGTGCGTCTCCCCTGGTGTTGCCAATGTTCGTAGGCGACTTTTTATGTGAGAAGAGTAGCAAACGAGTATGCAAACCACCTGATGTTAAATAGTCGCAGCCCATAAACAATCACGTACAACCACAAACACAACTGAAATCCTATCTGAACTCGAACGTTGCTACTCCTGAGGACTACGATAGTCGCCTGGCTTCAAAGTGTAGCCGGCAACCGCATCTCTCCAACCGAAACACAATTAATGCTAAATATTGTCCTGTTGATTTTTTGTGGAAAGGGAACTTCTTAGAAGATTCATAGGCTTTCATAATTAATGAATAATAACAAATACTTCATTGAAAATGAAAATATTTAAATCATATTTTATTGTGTAAACACACCATGTTTATAAAATAAATTCAGCATGTGATAGGTCATCCTACATACATTAAAAAGATACACCATCTATAACATATTACATATAACAAAACCAACTCTCACATCACACTTTAAATTATCACGTGCGATATTAATTAGGGGCTGCCCTCCCTACGCGTTTAATAGCCCCTTCATTACTAATGCAGGTAATTAGCTCGAGAGGCCAACAAGTATGCTTTTATCCCGATTACAGAACATGTAACCATATGTCATGATGCCTCAACTGGCGTTAATTGATGCTAAGGTTACTCACCAAACAGGTAGGTACTTGGTAGTAATTAGTTTCAAGTCAATGCGATTCATTTTAATCCGGGAACAAAATATTCTTACAAGTGAAGTTAGGCGATTACCGTCGCTCTTAAATATCATCTAATTTCTTAAAAACAGGCGTCCGTGTGAAGTTTATTACGCGGCAGCTTTACACCCTGGCTTCATGCGCGTTTAATAGACGTTTTCTTTGTTAGAATTTGGTTATAATTTATTATTTATAGAACTATTTAAGAGAAACAATCCCACGATGCGTTATCTTCATATACCTTATTTTAGTGTTTAAGGCTCCGCTCGCCAATCCAATTCAATATAACTTACAGAATACAGAATTTTACGGCGCACTGATACTTATCGTAATATTATGGCTAAGCCCCAAAATATATTTGTAATGTAACCTATGTTATACTGATATATAAACTATATTTTTGTTAAGTTTCATTTAAGTCCGATCAATAGTTTTTGCATTAAAGAGTAGCGCAAACTGTCTCTATTTTTGTGTAGATGTATTCTACACAAAAATAGAGACTTACATCCACACAATAATGGAAACTTTCGTGTAGTGTATTAGTGTTTTCCTGTGGTGTTTTCTATCTATTACGGTTAGCAATACATACAACCAAATACAGCGACTACAGTAAACTCCAGCCTACGACAGAGTGGCCAAGTCCGGCTATTGCTGTTACTAGCCTATTGGCTTGTAAATGCTGATCGATGGACAAAGATAAATAAAATAGTATGTGTTGTATGTATAACTCTTGGTATAACAATTGTTTTAGTAAATTGGGATCAATCAAATCCATTTATTTTGTATGGATCAATAAAATTTCTTTAGTAAAATACGTTTTAACATTTAATTTATGTCATTAAATTATTATTATTCGAGCTCAGGAGTTAAGACAAAACAGTCAATCCGAAAATTAGTATTAAACCTTGCGGTAGAGTATAATTGTAATACCTAATTTAAAATTTCCTTTAGTATTTATTTTCACATTCAATTCCATTCAGTCGATCGAGTCGATTCGATCTATGTCCGCCTGGTCCGGACCCCTCATTATTAATGCAGGTAATTAACTGCAAGCGAACTACGAATTCGCATTATCGGCCATAAATTGCGATTAGCTCGATCGGCGTTAAGTGGTGTTAGTACAAGTGTCCACTGGTAGGGGATGTTCCGCAATAAATACGTAAAAGCTCGGCCTTACCCCCGGCGGTACGTCTTCACTAGTGTCAAGTGAAACTGTCTCTTTATTGAAACTATCACACTTTATTCGGACGATTGAACAGTCGGATTGATTGGAAATATTCAAACGTAACGTTACATATAACGCATATAGCATAGCATTATTTATGATTGCTTCAATAAATTAAATAAGGACATATGTAGGTACCTGATTGTTGTTTATAGATAATTAACTTAGTACCCTTTATGCAGCATTCAATAAATAGGTCTGTAATATTTATAAACGTTCTGATTTGAAGCGTAGTATATAGCAGATTCTCTTTTCCAACACTCTCAATCATAATCTTTAAGAGTTGCACGCCATGTTAGTAACATAACCTCCTCTCGTAATTTTTAAAATAAGAAGTGCAGGCCGCATAAAAAAAGAAAATCTGTTATCTTTATTGTTTTGTTTTTTGTTGTAAAGTTTTCTTCGTTGTTTAGGTTATAAGTTTTCATTTTTTTTATGTCTTGATAATATCGTTTAGGGGTAACCCGGTAGACCATAATGCATGGTTGGTCCACTTCATGTCTTCAACTGTTCTGTGTAGTTATGGACTTATTTGCTACTTTTAATATATAAAAACGTGTGGCGCATCTTTGTAAATTTGAATAACTCACTTTCTCAGCTGCTTCTTTGGATGATATCAAGTCATAAAGCCATTTTCAAAATCCCGTTTGTCTTCCTGTCTTTAATGTGAAAAGTATTAAACTGAAGACAAAATTTAAAACTGTTACAATGACAAAGTGGGCTAAGTCGTAGACAGCATGATGCTGTATTTAAAACATTTATACTCGAAATATGTTATACCCTCTCAGACATTCACGCATTTTTATAAAGATTATTAAACTATAGCTGAAGCAGCGATAACTTAGTGGAAATGTTTTGGCTTTTAAAACGGGCTGTGAGAAGGGTCCGGGGAGTTCTCTGGAATACAATTTTGATTTTTCGACTCTATGTATATATCAGAACTTGCTTTAACATTGAAGGAAAATATTCTTAAGACATTTATCAAGATCACTTGATTAAGTTAGCGATTCGATAAGCACTTAATTATAATTAAACTTTAGAACTCATGTAAATTGTATAATTGAAAATTTGTCGAAATTAAAAGTTAAACATATTCTAATTTATAAATATGTTTAGTTGCAATTGTAATTCTAATTAGAATTTGTGCTAATTACGTTGTGCGTACAATAGGCATGTTTGACAATAACATGGGTGTTTACGTGTTTGCTTGTTATTTAGTCGAATTGTCTAATGTAATCAGTGCTAATGAATTCGCCCCTAGTTAGCGATCGGTCGGCAGTCGGCAGTCGCTCTCACTGTTTGCAAAGCCTGTTTTGCATGCATAGTATACAGTGCAATACATTTTGAGTGTTGTGATAGATTAATAAATATCTAGTGGTCGCTCAGTTGTCGTAATTCGACTGTAACTCATACTTTTTTAAGTTTAATTTGATTACAATAAAAGCTTGAATGACTCCAACGATAGTCCCAAAAGGAACATTTGAAAACATAACTCACAACTTGAAAGTCATTCATTCAATCTGACTTTTAGAATTCTTTAGCAATATATATGTATGTATACATGTGTTTGATATTGACAGTAGGACTGTAAACAATGTATGTATGTTCCATTTCTTAAGTTTAATGTATATCTAAAGCCTATTACGTAAAAATTTTAGCTTTCTGCAATCATTCGCCACACAAATTAAGACAAATTGACTCCTTCGTATGCGTATGCTTACAGCTTATAAGTAATCTACGGCCATTTATTTATGATATGTAGTTATATAAATGTACAGAAAGTACTCATAGCCCAACATTACGATTCCCTGTACGCTGGGAACAAAGAAAGAAATAAAGATAAGAACACAAAAATTACTTAGAGTAAAAATTAATTTAATTCTTTATATGAACGTCAAGCCAAGAATCTAACTCGACACTGTTAGAGAGTGGTTTAGTGGTTGAGGCCGTATAGAGCACTGGCTCTATTTAATATTCATTTATTTGCATTTATTAATAAGTTTGCGTTGATGAAACGACCCATGTGGCTTAAAGGTCCAGCATGACGTGCAGCGGCTTCCAGGTCCGATTCCCAGCCAAGAATATATCTAAATGATGAATTTGTTTCTGTTTTGAGCCTAGATGTTAGTCTACTTTTCTTTGTACGTGTCCATGAGAGCCACAAAAAATAAACTCTAGAATGTTGATTAAGCTCGTAGAAAGCGTTGCTATTTTTTGTTATTTATCCAAAAACTTTTTACTACCTTATGCTACGAGTTGTTACGATATACTAACTGCTACGACGTGTAGTATTACTACGGTCGATGGTATTTCATATTAAATATTTCGATCCCATTAGTTCACAAGCAAAATTACTAAAATTGGTCAAAACGTTTAGCAGGAGAACAATCACGAACATACGCCCACCGGAAGTTTTAATATTAAGATTATAGATTGATGCTTATTGTGGTATTTTTATATGCACGGTACGTTTGTTGGCTACACTTGAAGCGAGGCGACCATCTTAGCCCCCCGGAGTAGTATAGTCTGATCTCGTCTACGTTCGAGATCAGATAGGATTTCGATCGTTTTTGAGGTTGTACGTGGATGTCTATGGACTGCGAGTACTTAACATCAGGTGGTTTGCATGCTCGTTTGCTATTCTTCTCAAATATAAAAAAAAATGCAAACTGAATCATAACATAAGCTTACAGTGTGTTGCAATCATAGCAATGGGTTCTATTAGTAATAGCCCTCCGAGCCATCATTCATGAATAGGCCATGCATACTGGCACTGTCGCTTGCATACAATCAGTATGGGACGTGCTTCCTCAATAATGTAGTTACCCATGCCTGTTTGCCGATGCTCGATACTGAATGCTGTTTGCAAATTACAGTGCTCGAAGTTTAGTAACGTCGAGTTCCGTATTAAGTCAGACAACATTAGTATCATGAACCTCGCGATATTGATTTTATCATCATGACTACTACTATATATTAATGATATTGTCTATCTGAGCATACTGCAGGTTAACACCGTAGCTATTCAAAGTTTTGAGTTACATTTGGTATTTATTGAATTTTGTTTCGTAAGCGTTATACTTATATCTTCGTCAGTAAAATATGTTGTATATAAGTACTATATAATTCTTAAGAATAAGAGACATACTTTAGCAATAAAAAATCTTCAACTTCACCATCCGCTATGGTATAAAAATCCTTTATCGGTACCAATCCTTCTAGGTCAGGAGTCGGCAACCTTTTAAAATGGAAAAGCCAAAAGTTGCAATTTGAAAATTTTCACATATTTTAAAGAGCCACTGAAAATATATTAATCAAATAATTTTATGTTTGTATTTATGTTCCGATTTCAACACGACTTGCACTTTCAGATAAAAGAGTTGATATACATACAGAATATAAAATAGATAGTTATATCTTTGGGTACGCTCTAAGGTTTTTGACAATAAAATATTTTGTGTATGGAACTGGAGAGACAATACTTATCATTCAAAGAGCCGCATGCGGCTCGCGAGCCGCAGGTGACCAACCCCTGTTCTTGGTAATACTGCAACCGTAGATTTAGATTACGCAACGACGGCAACTACCTCTACCACGAAATAGTTTAGTATCAGACTAGCAATATAATGACAATTTATTTTCAGGTATGGTTTCAAAATCGACGAGCTAAGTGCCGGAAACATGAAAGCCAGATGCATAAAGGTATGAAGATTCGATTGTAATAAGTTACACATGTCATTTTTGTTTGAGTATTTCGAAGGAACATTTGGTTTTTAAATGTATTCTTTATTTAAAATACAACAACAGATATCCATTGTTATATATCAAATTAAATTAACCCCAAATAGTGATTATCATAAACATGTAATATAATAAAGACATTCAAATAAATAATAAATAGTGCGGTTAATGTGGTTAACAAAGATCAACGGTGCATAAATACAACTCTACCGCGTTTGAAATTCAAACTGTATTTGCATTTAACTATAATTAATGTCCCGCCGTCCGATGTAAGTTAACTTGGTGAATAGTTCTGCAATTTAGTGTAGTCCAAAGCTGCAAATTGCAAATGATTCTGGTAAACTGTCTCCCGCTGCTGCCGCGCGCCCGCCTGGCGCTACTGTCGACTCATTTTATACTAATTTTATAGATAGTATCGACTATAATACTGATTAAACTTTTCTAGTCATTTTTTTTTGCTGGTATCAGTTTTAGCGGCAATTCCAAACCGCAGCAACGGTTCTTTATGATATTTCTCTAGATTCTTCCTAAAAAATTTATCTAGATTCTTATATAATTCCAAAAACAATAAACAAAAATGTATCTTTATCAGTCTGTACGACTAGAGGCATTATGTATTCTCCAACAATCCGTCTAACTCGATTACAACTCCCAACGGCGCCGGTCCGACTCTAACAGTTTTTTAATTCGACCATAACTCACGCGGATGAATAATTAAAATGGCGGGCCGAGGCGGCAATCCGCGCGAGATTCGTAAAAAACGGAAAGCGATCCACGATACACGTGTGGCGTGGCGATAAATCCAGAGAATTGCACAACGCACTTAGCGATTGACTGGCTTTTCGAAGCTGGAAGCGAGATGCAATAAGTATAACTGACCACAGGTTATGTTAGGGTGGGTCCTATAAAGTTTTTTAACAAGAATATATTGAATTTGAATTAATTTGTAGTTTAACACTAGCTACATATGACTATCTACATGTTTTTGAATGCTCGTGAACTCCAAATTTATTATCTTTAATTATAAACTTTTCCTAAGTAAAAAATTCACATGAATTTCAGATATCATTATAACGAAACGATTCTTGCTCTACATTCCCAGTAACACAAAGCAAACGAAATATCGATACTAATTGCATATTCTTCATATCATGGAAATGGCTGTCTCCGTTCATAACATCATGTCAGCAAAGTGAAGATGACACGCGACCGCGATTTTCCTGTGATAACACTACCCGTGATTGTAAGAGCATTGAGGAACCGCTAAACGGAGCGTAAAGCGAAAAAAACCGCTCTCCGGAATCGAATAAAATGATTCCCCGCGGGAGTCATTCGGACGCAATCCCGCCGTCCCCTGCTAAATGTCTTATTAACTTATGTGCCGCCGCGCCCCGCGCCCTTTGCTAACACGAGAACAATCATGTAAAGTGAAATGAAACGGTTATTTGTTATGTTTTGCCGCTTCTAGCCCTTTTGTACAACCGTCTGATTCCAAATCGCGTTAAGCGACCGCTTATGTTAATCGCGCCACATTTATTGATTCATACTACCATACTTCACGTATTACTGTACTTATAACTTAGGACAAATTGAATTCTTAACAAATTTTGAACAAATCTTGCGTTATACCCACAAGTACTTTGAATGATAAGACACTAAACATAAGTAATCATTATAGGTACACACAACATTATTAAAATTTTCAGAATTGTGATCATAAAAGCTCTAACTTAGTTCCATATCTCCATAAAATATAATTATGAAGTCTGAATTCAAATAAAAATCGTTTTTTATATGCAAATTAGACATAAATCATAAAGTGACAGCAATGAATCTCCATGCAATTAAGATTTCATTTTTAACGAAGATACGAATCTCTGCCGAGCGTAGCACCCGTTATAAAAATTGTAACAGCCGCTGTGAAACTCAAAAATAAAAGAAAACACCGACGCCTAATTGTTCCCCTGTTCATGAAATTGTAAAGTTATTCAGCATACTGCGAGGGTGGCAATGTTTTATTGCGCAGAAACCGCTGTAAAGATGTTCCAGAACGCTTTAAAATAAGCGAGAGCGAAGAGACGCGCTCCCCGCGCCTGCTTACCTTCTAATTCGATTAAATTAAACAACTCAGAGTTAATCAAATAAATGCACGGCGGCCGCTAGGGCGAAGGGCGAGTGGCGGGGCGCCGGACGTGCACCCGCTCGTATTTATGTCGGCACTTCTCGAAAGTAATTCGGTGTCAAATATGGAAATAACTCATACGCGCTGGGAGCATCCATTTTGATAATGTCGACGGGCGACGGGAGCCGGAACGCGCTGATTTACAGTGAGACTCGGTCCCACCCGCCTCGCCGTCGTTGCACACGTTATACCTAACTTTATTACACTACCGGGGGATTCGTCGATTACAGAAAATTAATACGTCTACCTTGTAAATAAAAAAATATTATTGATTCCATCACTAACAAAGATCCACTTTTCTTACCTTCAATGGTCAATTTAAGGTGGATTTTTTCTCGTTCAACATTAGCTTCCTGATAGGTTTTATAATATACGATTTTAAACTAATATTCGATTTTAAACTAATATTATCGCGGAATCCATACATTATGCAATATAACGGGTACTCACGATTAACGATTTTTGATTTTTAATTGCCGATATTTTTTTATAAGATGAAGTTCTGATATAGTATACCTAATATTAAACCCAGAAATAAAAATAAATCAATAAGAAGGTTTACATGTTCATTTATTTAATTCTAAATAAATTCATGAAAATAAAACAAAGAGTAGGTATGATTCTATTTCTTTGAAATACTTTCAAAATAGAACATGTTTTACGGTGTTATTTTAATAAATCTTGTGGCCAATTTAATATAACGAGTTATCAAAAAGAAAATCTCAATTGGGGAACAAGTAATTAAATTAATTAATCCTTTAGAAGAGGCGAGACTCGACGAAGTCGGCGAACACCTTAAGTTGGGAAGATCCGCGCTAATTTATTAATTGCGTTCGTCTCCCGCCGGGTGGACTATAAACAACGAATCTCAGTTAATTTACGAGCAAATTATGCTTACTTAAATATCAATTTAATTAAGTGGAATTCGAGAATGGATCTCGGTGGATTTATAAGCAAGAATAATAGCTCGTTTGTCTCTGTCAATCGATTGGATCAGTTGCTCGTCAGCTGAGGGGTGCGCTCTGAGCTGCTATCGCGGTGATGCTGTGAATTTAAAATTTAATTTTTAATATTAGATTTAAAATAATCTTACTATGTTGATGTTTTTTCACACAACTATAAGCTCTGATGATTGCTTTCTTTATCATCATTTTGTGTTTTTATCAATTGCTTCTATTACACACTACCTGTAAATGAGGGTTGTAACGTACAAAGGTTATATTATACAGGACTACTAGTAGGTGGAAATGGAACCCCACTTGAGCCGTGTAGAGTGGCACCGTACGTATCGGTGCCACGGCTATCAAGCGTGGCGGCAGTGCCAGCAGTAGCGGGCGTGCCGCGAGCACCTCAGCCGCCTCTGCCGCCGCTCGGGCCGCATCCACCGCCATCTGCAGCCTTCGCGCCATTCGATTCCGCGCTACTTTCTGCTGCTGCGCATCAGGTAAGATATTGATAAACTATATATTGATAAACGACCCTTTCCAATGAAAGACTTACATCAAAATTCTCGCCCATTTAAGTTAAGTCAACTCCTAGGATGCTCTAGAATTGATGATTCGTAAACTTAGCTTAGCTTATCAAAACAAAAATGTTATTAACGTGTCATTTACATATGAAACAACCATGTGGTGGCTGTAGATTAATATAAATTCGCTTATAAATGTTTATGGGTGGAAACGATCACTTACCTTCAGGAGAACTGCTCGTTTGCTACTTCAATTCTCTAAAAAAGTTACAGTATATTTTCTCATAATTCACCTTTATATCATAGTATGCGAGCGCAGCAGCTGCAGCGGCGGCGGCGTTGTGTCCGCCGTACGCGGGGCTAGCGGCTCTGGCGGCGCGTTGCCGTTCCTCATCCATCGCGGACCTGCGGCTGAAGGCACGGCGGCACGCGGCGGCGCTGGCAGCGGCTCGCGCGCCCTCACCCACCGCGCCGGCCCCCGCGCCCGCACCCGCACCCGCCGACACATAGCCCATACCGTACCAACGTGAAAAACAAAAGTGCAAGAAAGTGAATGACATTTAGTTACTTCATTGTTAAATCTTCAGTGTTTCAAATATCACGATCGTTGAGTGAAGGGTATTTATTAAATTATAAGAGATTTGACCAAAATACTAACTAAACATTAGTTGTAAATAAATAAACTGTGATAAGTGTACGAGTATGCGAAAAAGAAACAATCTCAGTATTATAAACCCAATAAATTTATTGTGTACATTAAGTATAGATCACTTAAATAACTTAATTTTTAAATTACTTGTGGATACTTGCTGTTGATTTTGTACATATTAATAAATTTAACTACAAAGATTCTTCTTGGGTAGCGTGTTTAAATATCTATTTAGTGATTAAACTTGGCGCTGTTAATAGCTGTAACTAATATGATTATACGTTAATATAATTAGTAATCAAAATATTAAATGCTTTTCAATACCCTGTCATACATTTACCTTAAATGTATGACGGTAGATGTACTTATGTAGAGTAGAGACGTCACAATGAAAGTATAATTGAAAACCTAATCTTAACCTATACATAAAAACGTTTACAATCATAGGAGACAAAAACAATTATTTATACTTATATTTACATTTAGGTACATTTGTGTAAACTCATTGTACAAGATTGAAACAAATGATTTTCATTGTGACAGAACATAACTAACTCGCAATAAGCGACCGCGTAACAGTGATACAAATGAGACTATCACTGCCTCCCTATAAGTATAGTTACCATGCACTAGAACCTATTTCGGATATTCCAGTTAGTAAGAAATAACTTAAATTAAATAATGCATCACATATCTTCTATAACTGTTCCCCTATTCAAATACCTGTCTAAGTATCTCTATAGGTACTATATTTTCATTCAAATATTATTTTGAATGTATTTACAAAATACACGATTTGCATGTAACAGAACATTCGAAGTTTAGTAACTTGAAACGTAAATTATTTTCATATTATTTGAGTATATCGGCTTTTTTTCTTTATTAATATCCAGAAGCTATACGGAATATCGTTTTGTATAATTAACAGTTTTTTTATTTTATTTTATCCATGATGTCGATACTTTTTTATTTACAATTTTTTTTACGGGTAGCATTAGTTAAGCTCAAATGTAGGATTTCTCCAGTATTTATCTTTAAAAATGGTAGCCCTACTCATAAATCAGGGTGTTGGTGTCGGGCGGGTGGTCCCGGCGGGAAGCGGTATTGTTTCTAGATTTGCAGCTGATTGATGGCGGCGTGCGGACCTACTGCATTGTTAATAATAAAATCGTACGCGTTAACACACATCCTATCACAGCTATAAGTATTATGATTGAGGGCCTGTAACTTGGACCTTAAAATCAAATATTTCAATTTACGTATGGAATATTTTGATCGTATTCGATAAATAGTTTTTTTTTAATTGCGAAAGAGTAAGAAACTTGCATGCAGGCCGTCTGGTGTTAAGTGGTCACTGCAGTCCATGGACAACCACATCCAATCTCAAATAGAACAGAAGTTCTATTTAAGGAAGAACGCGAATGCGTTCCTATTCTTGAGGACTAAGATGGTCGCCTCCAATAAAGTGTATCCGGCCACCACACCTCCCCAACCGAAATACAATACATGAAGAACATGTTGCTTTACAGCGGGTTATGAGGGTGGCGGTGGTACCGCCCTGGGCGAGCTCTAACTGCTCTGCCACCTTTTATAGGTACCTATACCTACATAAGTATTAAGGATTGCTTGGCTATTTACTCTTAAATACAAATAATTATCCTTGCGATCTTGAAACAGATCTAGGATTAATATTACCTCACTACTCAAAACGTTTCCACGTTTGAACGACGCTGTTGGTGACAAGAGGGCTGGCTCATATCTCGCGCAGAGAATTGCGATGGCTATCCAACGCGGGAATGCAGCTAGTGTTCTTGGAACCATGCCGCATGGGCACGGACTCCCTTTAGATTGTTTAGGTTAGG
>DWON01000645.1:0-30606 GCA_018251015.1 Phocides pigmalion okeechobee
AGAACATGTTGCTTTACGGCGGGTTATGAGGGTGGCGGTGGTGCCGCCCCGGGCGAGCTCTAACGGCTCTACCACCCTTCAAATTCAGCTTAATCAGGTTATTCTTTTTATTGATAATGTTGTAAAACTTAATCTTATAAATTACATTATAATACAATTACAACGAAAATCTTAAGCTTTTAACATAAGTTTTCTAACTTAAATTGTGTGTTAGATGCACTGGACCAACTGGTGACACAAGTTGCCATTTTACACTACCGATCAGTCATGTTGTGCATGTGTAGGGTTGGCATTCAACATTGATGCCACTGACATGAATTCTGTGCTTCGGAAACCATATAAAGCAATTGGTATCGGTTGCTATTCATGGATTGAGTTAGTAAGCCCCATCGAAGGCCATTTTGAAGGATAAAAAATAACCATAGACGTTTAGGTCACTAATTCGTATATCCACCATACAATTCCACCACGAACTGGAGTGGCGTGGTTAACCAGGCTCTACATCTCTCTCTATTGTCGTCGTCGCCTAAAATCTCATAGTTGTTAAGGGATGACCAATGGGATATCAATAAGATTGCAGCCAGTTTGATTTAAGACAAATGTTTTCAGGACTCTGTTTAGTACAAGTACTTAATCTTGCTTAATAATTTCTTATATGGTATACGGGTTTTTTATATTTAAGGTTTATAGATTTACTGGTATTACTGTACTTCCTAAAGATTTGTCGTCTATGATCTTAGTTGCTATTAACTTATGAAATAACTTTTGACGTGATGATAGCTAGTAGGTATACTTTAATTAAGGAGACGACATTCCGAAGAGTATTTATGTGTAGAAAACATGAGTGCGGGAATAATCATCTCATTATGCCCTGTTTAAATCTGCTTTTATATAAATTAATTGAAAATATTGCGCATGTATTACGCATTATATTATTACGGTTAATTGTAAATTTAATGTTTCTCTCAGCCCTATTCTCGTAATGTTATACCGGTACCCTTATCTAGTACACAATAAACTCGATTCCATCTGGCACTCACTCTAGGTCAACCAGTTGGGTTTGCCTGACGAAGGTACGTTCAACGTACTCTTTATGTATTGAATTTTTGCCAAACTTTCGTTGATACGTTGAAAGATGTGAGTGAGCTATACAAATTGGCTAATGACGACTTATTCTTGTCATTCATGAGAGACATGAAGGTGAGAGGTTAATTATACATATATATGTATATATATATATATGTTGTATGTATACTTATATATGTTGTGTACACAAATAGGAGGCATATGAAAGTTATAATTGATATAATTTGTTTTTTTTTTAATTACATAATTTTATGCATTCTGTGTCGATTAAAATTATATAATTCAGTTTCATTAGCAAGTTCACTTAAAATTGAGGGAACCATGTAGTAGCAGTAACAATATAAAATCTTTCATTGCATATAAATATAAGTTTACCCCAAAATCCAGCTTTCTGAGCGCCTCTTCTAATTGGCGTCACTCCGCCTTGTTCTATTTACTCTAAAGATTTTGTTAACTTTCTAATCGACTTGAAAAAAATAGAAGTTTCAATTTTTTTGTGTCGTACTACAGCAAGTATTCATTTATTACAGTTATTAATAAAAAATCTTATTCGTTGTTAGGATAAGTCTTTTTAATTTGAGAGGATATATTTTTCATTCACTTCCATTTAAATTTAAAATGAATTTCCACTCCAAGTGGTGAATACTAGGACATGTCATTTGGATAAAAAAATATAATTTCCTAATGTATGTATGACGAATATGAATATATAAAAATACCTTTAAAATTTGAATTCGAAACGGTGATTAAATAGAGGTTGTCATTTCCTTGAAGTATTTTAACACGCTTTTATTAGCTTGGGGGGTTGTATCTATGTATGTAACGGAGTCTTTGAGCATAATTTTCACCAATTTCCATATGTCGTGATTAATTTGAACCTTTGCACACGTATCAAGGACCGATGACAATGCAATAATATGAAAAAAAAAGAAAAATAAATAATAGTTAAGAAACTAAAAAACACGCTTTTATAAAAAAATATCCAAAAAAAAGTATACGTAGATATAAATTGTTTAAAAAAGTGTTTTTTTTTTTATTTTTTTAACCAATATTTATTTTAGTTAAAATATTCAGGTCATCATTTCAACCGGTCGTCAGTAAACCACACATATTCGCTATTGTATTCATTGAGCCATTTGTTAAGGTTTTCATTATCAGCGGTTCTTACATACTGATCGTATTACTGTGCCTAAGCATATTCGTTGGTTGCGTTATAGTAATCGAATAGCCACTGTATACAATGAGTTACTAATAAATGACTCATAGGTTCTTCGCGGAGGTCTAATTGTAATACCATTAGTAACGTATTTCTGATTGTGGTTAATTAAAATATTTTCACGCATTGAAATACATAACTTCATATGTTATTGATTGAGAAAACACGTGTGGTTCGGATTATGCTTTTTATAATGCTTAGTGTAATGTAAATTAATGTTATGGTAGCTTGGTGGTAAGATAGTAGGCTCTAGGATGGGGTTCAGGATTCGAGTTCCTGATTTTTTTACGTGCGTATTACAAATTATTTATCACTGGCTCTAACGATGAAAGAAATCATCGTGATGAAACCTACATATTGGAGAATTCTCGAAATTCTCGAAATTTGGTCTCGGCCTGCGTGGCGTATTATAGCCCTATTTTTGTCATTCTTAGAAGGCATCCGTGCCATCTGGGAGACAATAACCGATGTCTCACATCGACTAAAAATTTGTCTTGCTATGAAAATTGTATTATTTATATCTTTAAAAGCAAAATTGAATCCCTATTATATTTCATAGATTCTAAGAAAATAATATATAATTCTATAATTAGGTCAGCGATGTGGGTATAAATAGGTTGTACCGAGATACGCCTGCATCCGCGTAGTAAAGTAAACTTCCCTTTTAACTCAATCGATGCCTCGAGGGTGCGTCGGGCGCTCGTGATTGGAATGAAGGGCGTATTGGTATTGATTTACAAATGGCTTCAATAACTATTCTCGTGGAAACTGTACGCTGTTGCAAAATTTTGCAGTAGTGGGCGAAATTATTACCATTTTGGGTACTCCTAAAGTTCAGGTAAAGAGGCCTGTAGTATTTAGTTCGCGCTTGCAATTTGTATTCACCCGTTGTGTACGTACAAATCTGTATGGATTACTGTTGAACACAAGTGCTGTGTTTACGTCGGCGCTACAAGACTGCGGGCGGAAACAACGTCTGTGTATTCCTAAATTCTACACGGATGCTAAAAAATACAATAGTTAATTGTCGGCGCATCTTCAGTCTAAACGGTACAGCTGCAGTTTAGGCGGCCTCCCGCATAGCTGACTTGATGTATATGATCGCCGCAGTCAGTGTTAAAGCCAATATATAGAGGGATGTCGTTTTGTAGTCGTCCTATGCATCAGTGTTAATGTTGAAGTTCGGTAACGTATATTCATGTAATATTTTAAGAAAGACACCTATTTTAAAAAGACTTGATATGAAACGGATAAGAGAATGGAAGGTTGGTGCAAATGAGTCTCAAAGTATGTCATTTCCACGTATGGTCAATGAAAGCTCACAACAATCTTTTCTTTTTATTCCACAAAAACGAAATAAATCTTGAAATTTAATTGCTGGTGTCAATTAGGCCCGGTCAGGTCAGGTCATGACATGAATGAAACGTCGTAAAATGAATTGAAATTAGAATATACAATTGAAATTAGAATATACATTATGAAAGAGTAAAATGATCAAAGAAGTTGGAAAGGGGATATGTCTTATGTTTGATATTATACATGACCCCCTTCAATCTTCAATGAATAAAATGAATACATTTCTAAAGGTTTTCAAGAAGTAAACATTCCTACATTCATTATTGATTATGCAATTAATATCATAAAGTAAGATCCGTTTGGAATATTTTTACAGAGTTGTTACTGTATGGTGTGTTGATAAAATTTCGTAAAATTTTCATAGCTACAATTTTTTTGAAACATTATTTGTGTATTTACATTTACTTGTTGCACTCATGGACAGCGATGAAAAAATCCAAATAGCAGTGAAGTACATGGACGTAGCTATCTATAACGTTGTTATGGGGTATCCAGGTTCAAAAATGTACAATAATATGCCAGTTTTTCGGATAACTTTACACAAAAAAAGCGAAATCATAAACGCTTGTCTCGGCTATGCAAAGGGGGGGACGACGTTCTGACGTCAAAACTCCCCCCGTGTAAGCCCACGGGGAAGTATGATGTGGGGAACGAAGATATATATAAAATAGAATGATATGTACAAACATAACTATTATAAAATAAAGAGATGCCACAGTTCGGGCTTCCGTCTTCAACTTTTTCATGACTTAATTGTATATTGCTAAACATAGTTATATGTAGCGATTGAAATTTATATTCAATGCATCTATAAATTAGATCACCTTTGAAAGTTGATGGAACTGTGATGTAAAATGAGCTGACATTAATTATATATATGTACTTTACATTTACTTCCTACTAAGTTCTTTCACTTTGCCTTACATAGCATGAAAATATGCGGAATTTGATGGATGTTGGGATTAAAAAGATTAGCTCCAACGTTGACTGTGATGTCGGCCTTAGGATTTTTATAAGAAAAAGAAGACCAGCCAACGAGTTTTTAGACCTGCTGTAAAGTGGTTAGAACTTGTAAACCATCCGAAAGAAGATTTCCCAGGAAGGAACATAACTGTAAGAAATTTTATAATACGTTATGTTGGAAATCAGCTTTCCTTATTCTGCGGAACATTATAAGACTTTCAAAAATATAATTAGCGGTTATCTAGTCAAAACATAGTCACCTATTTTAATTATTGCTTAGAAAATTACAACTCGTAACAGCTGTAAGTGCCTTTTTATTATAGATCATTAACACTTCATTAATATGTAAAAAATCTTTTAGTATTAGTATTAGTATGCTTCAAGTTTTCCTAGATGAAATGAGACATCTAAGCCTAGCAGTGAGATAACGAAAAGGTTCCAACTATCTATAAAACTATCAAACTAATTTGGTACAAAATGAAAGCTAAATTTAGATTGATGTGTATTATACGTAGGTTTTCAGATAGGTCACGGTTAGTAACACCGGAGGGCCGGATGACGTCACACGCGTTCAGTGTCAATATTGGGGGAGACTCACCAGTAATAATTGACGCGCCTCTAACACCGACGTAGGCATAAAGATGTAACCCACATATATAAATAGTGCAATGTGGTTGACGTCAGTCGGCCTTTTGTTCGACTCCCTATCGTTTCCAGAGCTTTTTGCGATCGTAGTGTGACGAGTTGGCTCCTCTGTAACGTATAGTTTCCCCGAATGTTTTCACGGAGTAACCTTGGTGTGTATACCTTTAATAAACGTTATGCTGCCTATAAAATAATTTTACATTTATTATGCTATTATTTCTTTTTTAATTTGTCGATAATGCTATACTACGCCTTGTGATGTTAATTAAATCTAATTGATAGAACTTGCATACAATTTTATTTCGCTGTTTATCAATGTCATATAACACGTAATTGGTAAGCATTTTATACAATTTTCACGCTATTCTGAAGACATCGTGATTAATTGGAAACCCTTGAAGTATTTTCATTGTAACACTGCTTCGATTTCGAAGTACTACAAGTTGTTTATTCTTTTCTAGATATTTTTATTCCTTTTACTGAAATAGAATATACGTATAATGATATAATAGAATAATGGTATAAAAACTGAGGTGTATACAATCGATTCAATAAGATTTAAGGTAGCCTAATTGTTTTTTTCTTTTTGCTTCTCCAGTGTTGTAATAAATAGCGCTATATCTTCTGCATTATAGTAATAAAGCGCTATATATATGTATTATAATAATAATTGCGGCGTCGATTTGTTGTATTTTAGTAGCCTTGTTATAGATATATGTAAATTGCTGTTATCTTTGTATTCAGTAAGGCTTTTGTTTGTTAAGAAGACGCCTTGTCATTTGTTCAATGTCAAGTTGTATTCAACAGGTGAGTAGTTCTGCTCGAACTTTTTGTTCTTGAGAAGTTACAAAGCACGTGAGTGACGTCAGAGTGGCTTTGATGTGCTAATTCCCTGAGCGCATCCCAGAACAATAGCACTTTGTTTATTCTGATGATGTTTACCTCTAAATTACCTATGAAATTACGTGATATACTATATAGATGTCTACGTTGTATTGGAAGCAGACAATATGTTACAGTCGACTGTTTTTGTGCTATCGTTATTCCATCAATTGTATCATAAATTTTATCGACGCCAAAATAAATCAACAAAAAGAACAATGGGCTTCTAGATATATTATATAATTCATGGTGAATGAAGAAATGGCAGTTAAATACAATGTTTTGAAAAAGACACTCCAAAAGAGTTTAAGTTCCATCTTAAAATTGACCCATCATTGTGTCTAAGATTTTGAAGTTTACGCTTCAAAAGATCAAAAATATTTTCTCTTGATTGTGTCGACGAAAAGGACTCGTGAAAATAATACGACTTGTACTATACGTAATATATCAACGCTGGCTCCAGAACAATATATTTAACCAACCTTCCATTTGGCTATTTCTTTATATTTTAGTGATATTGCAATTTAATTTTTATTCATTGTATACATGGTTAAAGTTACAATATTATTTTTATTACTTGTACAGTAGAATATTTAGTAAATTGGTCGTTAACATTTCGAGCAGGTTTGCGCTTCTCCACGCCATTTGCCTGCCTTTCGAAGGGTAGACCGACACACCCCGTAATGGCGTGCTCGGATCGTTTACCCCGTGGCGCTCTGACGTCAGCACCACACCTATCGAGAGGGAAAATCTCCTGGCAACCGCTTATATACATAGGCATACCTTCAATGTACCCGTATAAACATGTTTGTGTAGAGATTTCAATTAATTTTTAGCTTATAGATATAAATCGCAAGCGAGCGTCAATTTAGCTGATGTTAAATGGTTACTGTTGCTTATTAGTGATCTGTGATCAATTCTAAATGGGATTTTGAGTACTAAAGGTTCTAAAAGGGTACTCAAAAAGGTGGTAGTATTATAGTTAGTCGGGTGAGGTTACCACCGCTACCCTTATAATCCGTCGTAAAGCTTCACATGTGTTTTGGTTGGAGAGGTGCGGTTGCCGGCTACACTTTGTAGCAAGGCGAACATCTCAATAATCAGGAATAGCAACGTATCTACGTTCGAGCTCAGAGAGCAGTTCAGTCGTATTTCTGGTTGTACATGGATGTCTATGGTTTGCGACTACTTAACATCAGGTGGTTTACATGCTCGTTTACTACTCTTCTTACATAAAAAATCTACGCGTCTGACTATAGAAGTCTTGTTATTTATGAACATATTAACATATTTTTAAACTAGAACACATTAGTGTTTAATCCCGTTGTTAAGGAGTTTAGGTACAGATGGCCATACCGTCGCCGCAACGAATGACCAAGGGTTTTGTCTTAAAAGAGTTAAGGGTTAAGTTAAGTTAAGGGTTCTGTCTTATAGATATGACGGAGTGATTAATATTCTATCGTAGCAGCGATAGATTGACGAATTTGTGGAGAAATCTAATTAAACCTTTTGATAGTCTCTGTGATCATTGACTTTGTTGCTACACCTGAGTTCTAAATTTGTGCATTTCTTTCTTTAAATGTAGACCCCATTTATATTTAATACTTTCTCATTTGACATTTATTCTTATGCATAATAGATTGAAACAATACCGTCATTGTTTATTTATTGACTAGCTGTAAAAGCCAAACGGCATTTCAAAGTGGACATAAAAAATAGTTTTTTTTAAATTGTGGAGCTCACGTAATCGACATTGTTTTCAACATGTTATACAATTGAGAGAAGCCTATTTGGAGATTGTATCGAGCAAAAAGTGCAAGCAAGAGTGAAAGTGTGACCGTCTCGATGTGACGTACACAGCCACATCAAACTGTTATTATTATTATTATTATACTCGTAAACACAACTCTTGACTACCTGTTCATCTTTTGTTGCGTGCAAGTTGTCTCGTTTTTGAAATAAGCGTGCAGTCCACCTGAAGTTAAATTGTTGCTCCATGGCCATTCATATGCAACTTCAAAGACGACTGAAGTCCTTTGAGGTCGTATAAATATGATGATTAGATAATATGGCATCCAACACAAGTGAAGTCCTTTGAGGTCGCTACATAAGACCTCTGATGATTAGATAATATGGTCGCGCGCTTATAAGTATCCCCGGCAGCTGTACTTCTCTAACCGATTTACTAATGTTGCCTCCATCCAATTGGGTATTTTAGTGTAAGACTAGAAGACTACTTATTAGTAGCTCTAAAATTCCACCCATCCATCAGCCTTTACGCGTCCACTGCTGGAAATAGGCTTTCCCTAGATGCCGCCAGTCTGACTGGTTCGGTGCCCTCTGCATCCAGCGGTTACCCGCTATTTTTATTAGGTCGGCCTAACTGGTTTGGGTAGGCGCCTTTTGCCTAGACTTGGTCTTCAGTCAAGGACATTTCTGCCCTTGAGTTTATCTTTGATAACATACGTATATCTTGCCACAATATTAGTGTAATAGACAATAGACAGGTAACAATTGGGTCGGCGAAACTAACTACTTAATTACTTACTCATTGCACGTTGATAAAGTTTACGCAATCAACGAAATTTATTTCTACACGAGCGTCCTTTTCTGTGAGTATGTAGGTTACTGTCGCGTCGTGCGGCATAATTATTCTATTCAACAGGCGGCTTGAATAGATCCCGTATCTTATTTACTTTTTATTATGCGTACTTGAATAAGCTTTTAAAACAACTTCCATAACTCAGATTCTGGCCAGCTTAGGTCAATCTCAGGGAGTTTCTAGGGTTGATTTCTAAGTAATTTGATGAAGGTATCATTTCAATGATACTTTTTGTTTGGGAGGAAAAATGTCTTAAGATATTTGGAGAAAAGACCGGGTTACGTGCAATTTTTACTTACTAAAACACTCCCTAATTTTCTCTGTGGCTGCATAGGACATTAAGAGAAACCCCGGGATTTTCAATATAACGAATCGTGCTTGAATAGGCAAAAGGAAGTACCGGTGGCCTATTCAAGCACGATTCGTAACCACATCCAATTATTGCCTTCTCTCTAAGTCACAAATTAGTGTCAATGATATCTATACATACTACTAATGATATCGAAGACTCTAGGTTATTAGGTGTTTTAGTTAATTAATTGGCGTTTGTACATAATTATCTCATCGTAGACTACAGTACATAATACAGTCATAATTAGGCACATACTTAGTTAAAAGCAACTCTGTAATATGTAGTAAGTAACCTTGATAATATAGGCTCTCTTATCATTGAAGTTTTGTTTTCTCTGCTGGATTATTACCGAGTTTATCGATTAACATGAATGGGAATAATTATTTTCATGACTATGATAATAAATGGTTTTTCATTCCATATGCCTACCTACTAAAATATTTTAAAGGTTTGTGACGTCCACCAATCTGCTCTTAGTCATTTATTGACTGAAACCTAATTTTTTTCATACTGAGAGGAACAGTGGGACAGAAATGGGTTAATGATGATGATTGTAATAATCCCATCTTTTTGTCCCCAGGAGGGTCCACACTCCACTTTACCAGACGATGAGTTCTATGATGCCGTGGAAACAGGGTTCGACAAGATGGAGGAGGAGCGTTGTGCACGGGTCGCGCCCACAGTGGAAGTCACCCGCGACGAAGTTGAGCTGCCACCCCCAGCCATTGACAACCGTCTCACAGTACATCCACTTTGGCCTGAGGTGAGTTATTGATGTTTTTCAATGATGGTAATGGAATTATAGTTCGATCAGGTAGTTACTGCGCCGTATTCATACTTTGACCTGAACCAACTCTTTTGTTTCGTTTAAATGGGTGTGGTTGGTACTTACAATCGAGGCGACCATCCTTAGGAGTAGTCACGTATCACATATCACGTATCATTGAGTTACCTCAGCTAGTTGACGTGCAAGTTCGTTTGTTTTTCTTTATAAAAAAAAGATAATGCGTTCAATTTGCACGCCATGGTGCGGCATCGTCAAGGCGCCGACGATGTATGATATAGGATGGTACAGTATTTGTTTCTTTAGTTTGTGGAAGGTTCCGGTCTGCAACAGCAACCTTTAGCGTATCAGCTCCAAAAAGCCCAATGATGCAGCTGAGTTAGCGTCAAACGCGATTTATGTTTGTCGTTGATTTTAAGTGGGCCCCTCGTTTTGCATGGGCTTGTTTTAAATGTTCATAGACGGATAGATAAATAGATTAGACAGATATATATGTAGATAGATGCACAGGGGGGCACTGTTCACTATTCAACACCTGGACTGCATGGTCGTTTGTTGTTTCTATTTCGTAAAAAAACATTAATAGCATTTTGTTTGTACAACAGCCATTCATCAGCAGGATGGAGGACATTAGAAATTATATGCATGAAACAGTCACGAGCGACGAGATAACATAATCGTTGCTGTAAAATACCCACAACGAAGCACTATTATTTACGGAACAGATAAGAATGACAGTTCCGTTGGGTTTGTCTATTTTGAGCTAAAGTGATGGTCAATGACGTGCAATACAATAATATACTTTGTATATCATTGTAATATATATTTTAATGAAATTTAAGTAGCAAACGTGTTGACAAATAATACAATTTTAATGTATGGAAATTCTGAACAGAAATCCCATGAAGTCATTCTAAAACAACGCAAAAAGAGCTGTAGCCTCGTCGCTAGGGATGTTAGAAAAAAAGTTAACAAAATGTGAGAAAAATTACAATATGATGATCTTGTTGCAGATCGATCGGATATCAACCGAGCAAATCCAGGCTGCATTTGAAGGCGTCGGCGGTCAGATTGGATGGTCGCTCTTCGCTGAAGAAGGGGAGATGAGGATGTACAGAAGGTAAATACCTTCATTAATTAGACTTAGAACATTTTAATATTTGCCAATGCTGAAAATGTTCGGGAAAAACTGGGAATCGAACTCACTACTACTGTATTATCCTCAGGGTAATTAGTAACTGGACGTCAGTGGACGAGAAGTTCAACATTAACATGGTCATGTAATGATAAGTGGCCATCGTCGCCTATTGTTTGAAGAGTCTATTATTGTAACACTAATGGAGATGTCAATGCATCATCATCTATGAAAGGTTCATCATCCTTGTTAAGAAAAGTTCCATGTTTTTTTTTGTGACATGGGAGAGAAAATCTCTCCAACGCGTATGGCTATGCAGGTTATATATTATATACATAGTAAAATGTCTACAAAGTTAAGGATTTGATATGTTGACCGTTAGTGGCAATTTTTTTGTGAAAAAAGAGGACTTACAAATTTTCCGTTTAACACTTTCCCTGCCTCGTACAACACTGATGTGTGTTACTTGTCACATCGCGCTTGCGGCTCGTGCACGCCTGTCGTGTACGTATAAATCTGTATGGATTACGGGCGAACAAAAGTGCTGTGTTTGCGCCGGCGCTACAAGATGATACACAGATGTTAAAAAATACAATATTCCTGTAAATTTTCTGCGCTTCTAGTCTAGAGAAGTAAGCTCCAGTTTAGTGCCGCCTCCCGCAACGCTGACCTGATCTTATATATGAGCGTTGCAGTCAAAATGTTAATTATGGTCTTTAATTGATCAGAATAAATAGTATCTGCTCAAGAAATAAGTAAGGATTTTTATCTATATGTAAATGCTGCTCAAAAATAATAAATTGAAAATATTTTCCAGGGAAATGGAGGTGGACGGGATGGTTATGGACCCGCTGAAGGCAATGCACAAGGTTCGCGGCGTGTCGGCGCGCGAAATGTGCCATTACTTCTTCAACCCGCGCTACCGGTACGAGTGGGAAAGTAAGTATTCATTTTTTTTAATTTATTCATATAATAAAACTGTAACTGATCGTTGTCTGTACACGGCAAATATATTTAAAAAATCATAATGGGCTGCCTTTATATACGCAACAGAACCCAAAAAAATGTTTTTACATTTTGTCTGTATGTCTGCATGTTTGTGCACGCTAATCTCAGAAACAGCTAATCCGATTTGAATGCAGTTTTCAGGAATATATTGTGATTGGTTTCAATTAATATTTCGTTTTTTCTTTTAAATCGGTTAACAAATAAAGAATATACATCAATTTATGTCAAACATCATTGGACGAAGTCGTGATAACAGCTAGTTAAAAAACAAAATAATTGGCTTGCCAGCCAGCCATTTATCTTATTTTTGACAGGTTGAGTACGAATCGATTAGTAACGTCCTTATGCGTTACTGACTCGATTTCTCGTAACATATGATATTATTTATGAATAAGTTTTAATCGATTTTTATAATCTTATATGACTTATTTGATATAGATTATACATTTATATAACTACTGGAGCTAAAGAGTTCTTCGTTTCATTGTTGTTAAGGAAAAAACGAATAATCTATTATATATGTATGTATATGAAAGAGAAATGTGACTGACAGACCCGAAAATCAACAGACATTCGAAAGCACTACATACATAGTAGTAGTAGTAGAATTATGAAATTTTAGAGATACGTTCTTAAGTACTAAGAAAGGAATTATAGAAATTCCACTTTAAAGGGAGTAAAGTACGGGTTAATTTGTATGAATGTATTAATTACTTAATAATTTAATGAGTTAATAGTTTCCATTAATTTATGTACAAAAGACTTCTTGGGGGGGGAGCCCCGGACAAAAAGGACTTGCCTAAAAAAAAAAGCACCGAGGGGTTTATTCCGTCGGCTTATTTTCTCAAGTCAACGTTAGATCGACAGGGCGCTTGAAAGCCGATGAATCGATTTTAAATTGTAACATTGACATTTATTTAGTGTATGTAAATATCTTATAATGAAATGAAAGATTTGGATGTCGACACAACCCGTCCCTCCACATCCCAGCATTTCTCCCACATACACACATTATCAAAAAAGCATCTAACATACCAATATTAATGTAAATAAATTATTCGATTTTCTTATATTCAACTCGTATGTTTGACTCGCAGCGACCCTGGAGACGATGACGATCGTGGAGGCGATCTCGTCGGACGCGCTGGTGTTCCACCAGACGTTCCGGCGCGTGTGGCCCGCCTCGCAGCGCGACGCGCTCTTCTGGTCGCACGCGCGCGCCGCCGACGACAACACGTACGCCGTCATCAACCACTCCACCACCAACGCGGACTACCCCGTTAGTTACTACCCCCCTTACGTTAAAACCCCTATTATATTTCAAACGTCTACAGTAGGACTTTTCTATCAGGGCTACTTATTTAAGGACGCTACGCAAGCAAGCTACGTACTAAAAACTACGTGTCCCTGGGAGAGGGTAGAGATTTTTCAAGAGTGGTAGAAGATATGCTAAAGTTTTCATAAGGAAATTTAACACTGATTAAAAATCGTTAATAATTATAAATCAAGTTTATTGATTAGGTTCACATTCATTTTGTTTTATAGATGAGAAAAATATTATCTACCAACTAGTATCTGAAACTTAACCGAAAACTTATCCATTTTTAATTTTATTTTTATCACAAATTTATTTTTGTAGTTTATTCTATTTTATATTTTTTTGTATATATTTATCACATTGCGTGTATGTGCAGCCTAACGCGGGCGCGTGCATCCGGCTGTACGTGACGGTGTGCCTGGCGTGCCGCAGCAGCTGGCCGCCCGGCGCCGCGCCCACCCGCGACAACATCACCACCAGCATCGCCTACTGCAGCACCGGTGTGTACCCAACCATCTACACAGACACACACACACATAATACACATACAAATAAATGCGAACACGTACACACTCACGCACGCATGCACGCACGCAGGCACGCATGACGCACGTTCAAAGATATATACAAATGCGCTGAACTCTCAAATACACGCGCACTACCATACAGGCACATACCTAAATATTTCCCGGCATCCATACATTCATACATATGCACCTAAACATTCATATAAAAATAAAAAAGCACTTGCTCATACATAGACAAGCAATCACAACTACGACTTTGGTAAATATATCTCGAATTATCTGTTGTGTATATGTCATATCTCCTTGGATCTTTGCATCTGTCAGAAACCTTTTACATGCCCGTAAAATCTTCTAACAACGTCATATAATCTCCCCAATTCGGCTGTAATTACGTGCACAAGTAATCCACCCAGATTACTTACGTTATCTAAATGCTTACTAAGACTACATCATACGTGCTAATCCACCTTAATTGCCTTACATTACCACTCGTGTTTTATCGTCTGAGATTTAGCACAACAATAGTGTGACTGCTTTGTTTAACGGAGCACTAGACAATGCAATCAAACTGAAAGAAAGGCTTTGGTTCTGTAAACGTTTTCTTTTTTTATTGTGAAAGAGTAATAAACGGGCATGCAGGCCAACTGATGTTAAGTGGTCACTGCAGCCCATAGACAACCACGTCCAATCTCAAATAGAACGGAAGTTCTATTTAAGAATGGACGCGGATGCGTTCCCACTCTTGAGGACTAAGATGGTCGCCTCCAATAATATGTATCCAATAATATAACGTTCATCTGACTCATATGAAATTCCATGAATAATTTGTTTTAATATTATTTCACTGGCTTAATATTTATTTGGATCGCATGTGTTATCCGTCAAACAAAGAGTTCATCTGAATTCATTGAATTCTATGAAAATAATAATTTAACAGTATTTTACAAATGTTTGTTTTGCGATGTTATATTTTTAGTGAAATGGTTTTCTACTGGATTATATTTATTATTCTATAAATATTGGAATATTTTATTTATGCTCACTAGGTTTGGCCAAACTCAAAAATTATAGGCCGTTTATGTTTCGTACCTAGTTCGTCTTGCTATGACATTATTACTAAATATCATTTAATAATTTTGTTTTTCGATTTTTTTTTATTTTGTATTAAGCAATATTTTTCAAATAACGCGTCGCTACACAGATTATAACAGGCATCTACGCTTACGATTCGTTGGTAAAGCGGCCATTGAATACCAGTGTAATATAAATCGCAAGAAATAACTGAGTGACGTGTAACATGAATTCTGCAGTGATTTTTATACATTTTATCATATAAAGGGTACTCGCAATTAACGCTTTTTAATTGCCAATTTTTCGAACCAGTTGCATGGCGTGGCGAAACATTTTGCCGTGACCGCGATATGATAAAATGTATAAAGTTTAAAATCATACACAAATTTTGTAAAATTTTGTAAATGTTTGTATCCTATTTTTATTCTATTCTATTCTTTTCTATTCTATTCTGTTCTGTTCAGTTCAGTTCTGTTCTATTCTATTGTATTCTGTTGTGCAGTGAACCCCGGGGGCTGGGCGCCGGCGGGGGTGCTGCGCGCCGTGTACAAGCGCGAGTACCCCAAGTTCCTGAAGCGCTTCACGGGCTACGTGGCCGAGCAGTGCCGCGGCAAGCCGCTCGCCATATAGCGCGACCGACTCCCTCTAGCCCTTATTCATGTATGTACACGGATTTTTGTATGAGAAATTCTGTTAAGCCTGACAGATGGCGACTAAAGTTAAGTTACAGTGAAGTCTGTAAAATTTGACATCTGTCAAATTGATGTATAATAAATGAATGAAAAAACAGCTGACATAGATTTCCGATATAGCCCGTGTATATTAAAGTTTTATGTAATACTTTCTATGTAATCTATATAGACTGTAATTCTATGTTATTATTTCTGAAATTTTTAATTTCGTTTCTACTTGTCTTTGTTATTCACTAGTCTTTTCCTTTAGGTGTAACAACCCTTACTTTCTTTTATTGGTGACTTACACTGTCTTGATTGGTATACAATTATGTATTGTAATGGAAGCATGGAAAATACAATTTTAGTATGATATAAACGTTTTTGTTTGTACTTATAATGAACTTTTGATCATAATCAATTAAATTTGTGACTGATAAACTGATTCCCAAAACTATAATGTCATTTGTCAGACTTCTCAGAGCTCAACATATGAAAATCCAGATAATTGTGCACGTCAACCCTTTTCGGTACTGTACTCTTATACTAATACATATGGAATGCAAATGTGCCGGTTAAGAGATATGATTGAGTTATGCATGTGTTTGTCAGTCGATGAGCAGTGCCACCGGGGGACCAGTAGACAATATCTCCTATTAGCGTCTTCGGTCACATCCATATCTTATTCTAGTAAGCATGAATGAAATGCCTAAGTCCCTTTGTTCGGTATACTCAAAGCATATTCCACCACGCTGCTCCAGTGTGGATGGTCGGATGAGGTGGTACAAAGAAACTGTCGTTCAGTACGGATTGTGTATCTGCCTTTGTCTCGTACGAAGCGGATGACACTAAACATTTTTAACATTATGTACAATAATATATTTCTATTTAGTTATGTACAGATTTCTATATGTACATAAATCCACAGATTTATTATATAAATACTTTACCTCGACATAAAGGGTGAGGTCACTATGTACAATATGTGCACGTTTATAGAAATTCAGGGTTATAATTCTGTTTTGTATTGTTATCTGTATATTTTAAAGGTGTATTTTATGTATTGTGTAGTGTGTAATCATATAAATACTTGTAATGTAAATGGTAATTGCGCAGGGGATTATATCACATGTTATTTAATTATTCCGAGAATTATTTATTCACTTAAATAAACAAATCTAAATCCATATTTACAAGCGTGTTTGTTACTTGAATTTGTTGAAGGTGCTTCGTGAATATGGTCATGTGTAGTAATAATTATATTTTGGTCTCAGTCTGCGAGTAGTTACAGTTAGGGATGATGCGTAATATAAGTTATTGCGTCTTCCAATCTTCACTTCTCTGATGTTTTTTGTCACGTTTTTAATGTAACATGTATCTCGTATTTGTATCTATTTTTATGAGAAAATCTTGTAATACAGAGAGGCAGATTCTAGACACCGATCAGCGTATTGCACTAAAGTATTTGTACCTGCAGAGAAGATATCAATTATTATTGACATCCATGAATAAGCTGTTTGGTATTGATGATGGCCTTTGTAATCATACTTTGATGTAAGATATGAGAAATTGTGAAGATTTTAAAATGTGAAGTGTTCAGCTCGTGGCTTCGGGATACTATATATTTTCAAGACTATTTTAAATAATACCGTTCATAGTAATACTGTTTTAATAAATGTATAGTAAAATAATTGTAAAGGTTCGAGGTGGCTTACGTAATGAGGTAATAAATAAAACGTTTTTCTAGGACAAGAATTACGTATTTATCGGTATCTATCGTTTTTTGGCAGTTTTGGTCTTTTTATATAGCTACTTTAAAATAAAAAGGGCCACAAATCAAAAATATTCAAAAGCCTTTTTATTGTAAAAATTCAAATTTTGTCGGTCACATATCCGAATCAACCATTAAAAGCAGAATAAAAATATCATTCTAACAGTGTATAAAACCTATTTTTTAGTTTTAAAATTACAGAGCAATAATACAAGAACTGATTTTGAAAAGTTTAAAAGGCTCTTCTGTAAAATTAGATCTATTCGCGTTGTGGCCCTTGGCAAAGTGCGGATTGGTAGATTTCATATACCTTTGAAAATTTTATAGTGAACTCTCAGGCATACAAGTTTTCTCACGTTGATTTCATTTACCGTTATGGTAATTGATTATACGTATTCAACCTTCAAAAATCGGAAATGTGTGCATGCGGACTAAAAGATATGAGAGGTTACCTACAACCTTACTAAGATATTTATGGTTAAACACTTTGCAAAAAAATATTACGAAATGTGCGTCCACAACCTTCAAAAATTAGAAATGCGTACTTGTGGACAAAAAGGTCTAGGGTTCGAAGCATATTGAGACATATAGCAGTTTAGAACGTTAATACTGGGATTTTATATTTAAAATAATCTGCAAAAATACTTCCAAATGTAAATTTTATTATAAGTAGGCAAGAGTATCCACAAATAGGTACACTTTACTGTACCGGGAACTCACGATTAACAATTTTTGGTTTTTTAATTTCCAATATTTCAGACCAGTTGCATGAGTTACAGTTACGAGTTTGTTTGCATTTGCATATAGTTGCGAAAGAGTTTCTCCGTGACCACGAGCCATTCATCTGGTTGGAAATATCAGCAATTAAAAATCGTTAATCTTGAATATCCGGTATATAGTACAATGTATATATTCCGCGATACTATTCGTTTAAAATCATATATTAGTACATGACACAAAAAGTAGGTTTTCCGAAGTCATTGAACGGGCAAATAAGTGACAATACTAAAGGTTGGATGTGTATCTGGGATGCCGTGTCGCGTTACAATGACTAATATTATTAATGTTGGCCCGTCCATCCGATTGTGGGACTCGGTGGACGATCGCGAGATACCTTACATTAAGGTGTGCTCGACTCGCGAATCATTTTTCATCTCATAACACAGATCAGATGTCAATTAGAAATGACTTGCATAATTCTGTAAGAAAAGTAACCGACAGAGGGAGGAAAATTAACATTTATTACAACTAAAACATTATTGAAACTCTTAATTCAATCACGTTTTTCATAGTAATTACATAATGAAAACAGTAAGTAATAAGCGAAAATAACGAATATTCTTTGATAAATATCACGACTTTACATATGTATGTTTATCCATATGATGCATATGCACTGTTTTTTTATCACTAAATGTACTGTATACATATTTAATTTTCAAAATTATAATAAAATACAGAAGATACCTGAAATAATTTGAACTAGTATGTTTATCACATATACCTACATTATAAATATTCAGTTATTATATAGGTACTAATTATATGAATGTGGAAACAATGGTTTCCTTCTTAATGTTCATTCGCTTTAAATTTAAATGAAAGTCGCTAATCTTGTTTCTAAATCATAATAATATTTGTATCCGTATTAGTGTGGTTTATTAATAATGTTTATAAAATCTAATATTAAACGGTTTTTTTGTGAACGTAATAGTTTTAGAAAATTAATTTCGCAACTCTTAACTGAAATTTTACTTATTTCTTATTTGTGTGTGCATCTAACAGAACATACAAAATGATTAATACTTTCACAGTTGACACACACAAGACACACAAAAGCTGTTCGTTTGTGACATTTCTAAATATTACACATTCTGTGGACAGCCGCACCGTGCGAGTCTTGTATGACATTGTTTTGACGACTGATAAGATTCCTTTCGAGTTTTTAAGAAATACTTACTATTACGGAGACGAAAGCTGTTGATTTTATAAATTAATCCGGTCCAAACTTATGGCATGTTTAAGATTAATTTTATAAGAACAATATGATTAATTATAACTTATATCGGTGGCTTTGTCAAACCAAGTATTAAAGCAGATAGCGGTCAACATAAATATGTTTGACTTTGGTTACCATTAAACGGTAATCGTTCATATCGAGGCTTAAAGCTTTGTTTCGCAGGGGTATTGAAAAATGAAAGTCAGTTTAAGCATAGAACTGAGTAGGGAGAAATTATCTCGATTACACACTTAAACGAGTCATGCTCAGTGGTAGTAATGGATCTGTGAACGATCTTAGGTAGAACGTCAATCCTGTTTGGTAATATGAAAGAGTAAAAACGGGCATGCAGGCCACTGGTGTTAAGTGGTCATTGCAGCTCATGGACAACCACGTTCAATCTCAAAAAGAACGCGTATATCATTAAATAGAAGTTCTATTTAAGGATGGACGCGGATGCGTTCTTACTCTTGAGGACTATGATGGTCGCCTTCAATAATCTGTATCCGGCATCCACACCTCCCCAACCGGAACACAATACATGAAGAACATGTTGCTTTACGGTGGGTTATGAGGGTGGCGGTGGTGCCGCCACGGCTCTACCACCTTTAAAGATTAAAATATAGATAGATTAGGTAAATATAGTAAGGTTCTAAAGTAGTTTGACGGTGCGTAGCGGGCTTTATAGACGTAGTTTGGGAGTCGTGGTATTAAAATTCAGTAGGAAGCCAGCTGCGACTGTGACCGCCCTTGACTCCGTGGGCGACGCCGGTGTACTGTAACGCCGCTCTCACAATCCCACCACAAGTTCTACGAAATGTTGTTTAGTTATTTTTTAACAGATCGAGACTTTTGCCAAAGGAATTGGCATAGTTTTTGAGCCACTGAAAATATGTTTAAATCATTTTATGTTTATCTATCTGTATTTCAACACGACTTTCACCGGCAGGTGAATCAGTTGATATACATGCAGAATATAAAATCGAGTTGTATTTTTGGATACATTTCAAGGGTTTTGATAATAAAATATTTTGTGCATGGAACTGAAGAGCCAATACTTTTCATTCAAAGAGCCGCAGGTTGCCGACCACTGACTATGCGGCTCTGCATGATATTAAATCCTTTTTTTTCGTAGATCTTTAAGACAATCTTTAACAAGCACTTCAAAACTTGTATTCCTATGGTTTGTACACGTGAGTACCCGAGAAATGTAAATATACGTCTAATATAATAAGTATATAAGTTTCTACATAAAAATAAATTAAGCGAAATATATATATGATTTGGATCGTAGTTAAAAATGGGGTAAACATGTAGAAAATTATTTTTCTGCCATAGGTAAGTAAATAGGTATTTTTTTATTAGGTTATACAAGTGTTTTTGTTGTATATCAAAATTATTTTATTGATTTATTTTATATTGTATTTATTCGTTAGAAGAGTAGCAAACGATTATGCATTTCACCTGGTCTCAGCTAGAATGAAATCTTTTCTGAAGTCATACATATACGCATGTCGATTACCAAGATGCTTCCTACGTTGGTAAGTGTCCAGAAACCATACCATTCCAATAAATGCCTTATGAACTGTGGTACTTTTCCGTTAGAAATAAAATATGACCTGTAAGCATCTTATACGTCATACTTCATATAGAGTATAAATTATTTAGCGGCGTCTTATGAGATCTGAGGTGGTACATCTTCGGTTGTACTACACTACGACATATAAAATGGCCTGTTACGAGTCCGTCAGTCAACACATGCTCGTTTTAGCTCGGTGTTTGTCGGCGTGCTTGTGGAGTGGCCAAATAGTCGCGACCTAGTCGCGCCTCTGATATACAGACTTTTATCGTCAACCCGTTTCCTTTTGTGGACTGTGTGAAAAAGTAAGAGCGTTTCTAACGAGTTTTATTTAACACCGTGATAGGCTAGAGGTTAAGATTCTGGCCAAATGACTCGGGAGTCTTGGGTTCGAAGCCTAGTACACAAATCTGATTTGTCAATGTTATCTTCGTGATAGAAATTAATACTTGTCTGTTTTTATGTATGTATTTTATGTCTGTTGTTACAACGTTCATTAAATACACCGTGATAAGCTAGACTTTAAGATTCCGGCTTAAACAACGCAGTGGTATTGGGTTCGAAACCTGGTCACAACACTGATTTTTCAATGTTATGTGTTTTAGAAAATAATGCTTGCTTTAATGAGGAAAACATCGTGAGAAGACCTACATGACTTAAAGTTGAAAATAAGTTTTGAAAGGTCTGTGAAGTCTCAATCTGCTTGCCAGCATGATGGTCGATGATCTATGGCCTTGCCTTTTCATTATGTGAAGAAACTTGTGCGCATCTGTGTAGATACGAGCCTCTAACCAGTTAACGACAAAGAATTATTATGCTTATAATAAATATGTCATGTCATAAATATGTCAATAATATGTCATAAAATATATCATAATTATGTCATATATTATGTCAGCGGTGATTTTATATTTCCTATAAACTACTGGATGGATTACGTATTTTAATATTTAAAAAATACGTAATAAAAGCAGCACGAGTATCAATTCCAGAATATTAAGTGGTTCCCACTGGTAGTAGTTAGTCCACATGAGTTAGAAGTCTTGTTTGAGGTCGATTAACAAAGCATTGCGCTCTTTGAGGGTTGAATAAGACCTCAGGTAAGTATAAACACAATAGCACAGTGTGGAAGCTGTAAATCTGGTATAGGTGGCAGTAGCGTCGACTTAAGCCATAACATAACTGCGAAATAAATGAGCCAAACACCATAAATATGTAGACGATACATAATCGAGTTAATAGTAAACTAGGTATACCAAACTAGGTATACAAATTGTAGATAGATAAATATAATTAAACATAAATTATAGCCTAAAATATCCACAATTTAATTAATGGATAAAATTAAACTTAAAGTTAGGTTTAAATAAAGCAAGATGACGTCCCATAATTTACGACATCACGGAATATTTCAACAAAATATTAAAATTTCAAATTTGCCCGAAAATAATTTAATTATTTAGCCATTAAACAGGTGTCCGGTAATAAATAAGAATAGCGCCAAGGTTACCAAGAGGGTAACAACCGCGTCGTAGGCACTCGATTTGTTAAACTTGTCTGTGCCATTTGTACGTAACCATAGATTTAAATCTATTAAATTGAAGTAAAGAAAAATTATTTCTTTTTGTAAAAAAAATATAAGCTTTTTAAATCTAAAATTTTATTTGCATGATATGAAGTTTCATTTGGCTGAATGGCGTATTGATATTTGTCTTAAAAGGACTCTTTTGATTCATAATAACGTATCCAATTCACTACGCAATATGAAGCCCACTTGTCATTAGTAGGTGGTAGATGGGTGGTACGTGGTATTAGTATAGTTCTATTGAGGAGGTACCTCCACTATTCTCATAATCCGCCGCGAAACAAGTCGTGTGTCGGTTAGATAGGAGTGGGTATTTGTAACACTTGGAAGAAGCAACCATCTTAATCCCCATACAGGATTTTTGTTTTTCATGTGAGGAGAGTAGCAAACGAGCATGCAAACTACCTGATGATAAGTAGTCGCAGCCCATAGACATCCACATAAAACTACAAAGACGACTAAAATCATATCTGAGCTCGAACGTAGATATGTTGCTACTCCTGAGGACTAAGATGGTCGCCTCGCTTCAAAGTGTAGCCGTCAACCGCTCCTCTCCAAACCGAAACACAAATGATGCTTTACGGTAGATTATGAGGGCGGCGGTGGTACGTCCCCGGTCGAATTATTGCTCTCTCACCTTTATTATATAATATAAATTTAAAATTCAGACGCGGACGAAGTCACGGGCACAGCCTCAAATAAGATTGCATAATTTGTTTATAGATCGAGACGTAGATACTACAAAATGAAATTTTGCATGACTAAATGCTAAAATCGCATTATTTATGGATGATTTCAAATTTTTACGATTTTGCATATACATGCGAGACAGTACAACAACCAGAGCCTCAAATGAAATGGATTCCTTGCGTGTTTGTAATACGTAGATTAAGTCAAGTCATTAAGGCGAGTCATGTCGACCTTATTGCAAATACCATAAGGTTCTAATTTGATTGAAATTTGCGTCATCGTGAGATTGGTTTTTAGAGCGTACTGTTAATTTATTCATTAGACGCTCAACGTAGTCTTTATTGTAAGGACATAAGGTTGAAAATCGTTTAATTTTTGTATTCGTCGCGGGTACGATAGCAAAAAACGGGTTAGTCGAACGATTAGTTGATAAATTAATTCACTATTGCGGATGTTACACTACAGTGTCACGACATTTGATTTTTAGCGGTCAAAGTCAATGCTTTTGACTCCATTGTTTTAGTATTGGCGCCTACAGAACCCACGCGTAAATATAGACACAAATATGGACGCAGATAACAATAAACTTTACGTGGAAATTATTTCTGGAAACTTCTTTGTTTTTTTTTTAATAACACACCATTAGTTATCTCGTGTTTTTTATGTGAGAAGAGTGGTAAACGAGCATGCAAACCACCTGATGTTAAGTAGTCGCGGTATGGGCCGCGCGTACACGTACAACCACAGACACGACCGAAATCCTAGCTGAGCTCGAACGTAGATACGTTGCTACTCCTGAGGAATAATATGGTCGCCTTGGTTCAAAGTGTAGCCGGCAACCGCACCTCTCCAACCGAAGCACTAGTAATGTTTTACGGTGGAATATGATGGCAGCGGTGGTACTTCCCCGGTCGAACTATAGTTCTCCCATATGCCCCCGTTTGCTTAGTATCCATCTAAAACCATGTGTAATTTGAATAGGGCCAAGAGCGTCTTGTCGACTTTTTGTCTCCCCGTCAACTTTAGGTTACAGGCGCGGGCGTGTAAGCCATCTGACGGTATGTGATAAATGAAGTCCAAGGATGTCCACATATCCAAGACAAATTCACATAGAAGTTCGAACAAGACAGAAGTTCTATCTGAGCTCTTGCGTTGATGATTTGCTGTTCTTGAGGTCTGATGTGGTCACCTTGCCTTTAACACTGGCAACGCATATGTGTAATGGAAACAATAGAATTGTTTTACGACGGGTTTTGAGGTGAAGATGGTACTACCTCGATCGTTCTACTTTTATTGTATATATGTATATAGAGAAACAGGTGAGTTATCATGCTCTTGTCCGATGTCTTCAAACAGCTCATAGGGCTTTTTACAAAGTTTAAGTAATCTATTAAAAAATAGTGTACATATTGTTGTGAATTCTCTTCATTTTATTCTTATTAAAATAAATACGTATAGCAGATAAGCCGTAGTTACTTATGAATGAATTTTGAATAAATAACTTTTGAATTTACTCAAAAAAATATTGAAAGGAGTGACAAAGCATAATAGAATAATGACAACCATGACGCAATGTTAGACGTCTAAACTTCTCACGTATGCCCATTTTATTACGCTCTACATTTGCTTATTTATATTTTTTGCAACGCAAAGCCATTAATGGGTATCATTGATGGGCAGAACTGGTAGTTTTTATTCGCGTTGCTTGACCAGAAAAAGTTATGAAAAAAAAAACGACAGCGAACGTCACGAGTTCGCGCCAAAACTCGAAAAGGCAATGGCATATGGTATCAGCTTCACGTGTCGGCAAAAACGAGTGCAGGTGGCAAAAACTTACGAACGTGCGGTTAAACGATTCCATTAACCTTAAATAATTTTAATGAAATACCTACTACATTAATATTACATTACATTCACTAGCACGAACCAAATTATCTTCCTACATTATTATACGCCCGCAGTTGATTTACGTTTCCTTCTTTTGCTACTTGCGTTTACCCGGTGAAATGTCATCTGCGAAAACGACCGCCATGTTGAATACAGATAATAAATAATCCTTACTTTTTAAATTGTGTAACTTCATAACAATATTATAATTTCTACGGTATTTTGGCTGCAGATGCAAGGTCCAAAATTCTATTACGTCTGGAATCTACATGAAATAACAGAAAAAAAATCAGAAAAATGATATGATTAAAACACATGCATTACAGTTGCATTTAGGACTCTTTTCTATACGTTTTTGTAGAGCATTTTTTTTAATGCAGAATAATAACTTCTTCATTAGAACACAGACTTACGTAAAGTAAACAGTTCAACAACATATTAAAAAGCAGCCAAGTATGATCGGGCTAAAGAATTGAATAAAAGATAACATTTTTTGTAAATGCTCAAAATGAATATAGTTTGGTGGTAGGGAACTCAGTGCGGGTGTCTGACTTACACTTGTCTAATTTTTAGGATTCCGTAGCCTAATTACCAAATGAGAAGCTTTTATAATTTCGTCATATATAATCGTCAACATATATAGTCGTCGTCATATATTTCGTCATATATAATATCGACGAAATTAAAATTGTAAAATTAAAAACAGTTTTAAAGATAAGCCTTTTTTGAGTATCGTGTGAGACTTAAATGATTCAGAAAAGAAGGCGAAATTTGACAATAAAGGCTTGTTATGTTTATTATTCGGAAGTCTATATCCATTGACTGACATCATACTGCGATATATAGAATATTATTATATAAAATATGAGCTATTTTTATTATAAGTTTGGTTTATAATATTATTTACGAGCAAATAAGCATGCAAGGCACCTGAAATTAAGTGGTCTTTGTAGCCCACGCCCAGCCCAACTTCAAACGGGACTAAAGTCCTGCCTGATTCCACGCATAGACACATTGCTTCTCTTGACAAACGGATGGTCACTTCGCTAGTATAAAGTAGCCGGCAGTCTCCCCTCTCCAACGGAAACACAATAGTGGACGTTTATTATAATCTTTTGCCTTTTGTCACGTCTGTTTTGGGGGGTACGCTAATTATCGAAAGTTGTAAGTCCATAAATTTTTGCACCCCCTTCCCACCCCTTGCGACTATGTTTTTAAGAAAAAATAGATTTTTTTTTATTTTCTTTGTTCTTTTTTATCCTTCATCCTTATTTTTTCATTTTTTCAGTTTTTATGGCAATTTTTTGATATTTTCGGAATCACTGCGTGCCCCACGTGCCCCGCAACAAAGCTCTATATATAATACATTAGCTGTCATAAATAAAAATAAAACTTCCATGACATAACAATCGTATTGTCGATTATTGACTCCAGATTACGGAACCCGTCCTTGCATGACCCATTACGCACTTGGCAGCTTTTTTGTTTCTGTTTTGAGATGATTATTCTTGGCGTTTTTATCGCATCAAAGGTCTACGAACGTTTCAAACTAGTTGGTGTCGTGGGAGTCGGTATCGGCCCACGTTATATTTTCTATCGGTCGGCACTTTGATACCGTGCATTGTGATAGACAATTTTGACGTGCGCCTGTTGAAAGGCGTTGGCTGGATCATAGATTAATAATAGCAGCGCTGTGTAATAACGTCACTCCTTTTAAGTTTAGTTTGAAACATAATAAGATCTCTTGAAGTTTATTTATGTTCGAAAAGTAGCGATCAAGCGTGCAGTATGTGATGTCAAATAATCTCGGCCGCCTATGGACCCATATGTCCAACTTGAAACTTGAAACAAGACTTAAGTCCTGCCTGATGTCACGCATGTGTTTTTACTCCCGAGGACTCAGATGGTCGCCGTTTTTAAGAGCAGTCAGCAACCGCACTTGTCGAATCAAAACATAAGAAATAATTTACAGCGGATTACAAATTTACAAACGGGCGGATAAACTCAATTGGATGATAGGACTTGTCTTTTGACAGGCGATAGGACTGCTGTTAGGACCGGTAGAACCAACACCGCACTTATAATTCTCCTTGAAGCAACTCTTGTTTCGATCAGAGAGATACGTGCTACACATACATACATCGAAATACCTCAGTCCTCAGGAGTAGTAGTGTTGATACGCATCTACCTCCGACGTTAGATAGGACTTCAGTCCTAACAACCACTTAACATCAGATGCCACGCTTGTTTGTTACTCTTGCAACAGAAAATTGGCAACATTTTTATTTGCAATACTCTTTCAGGTCGTATAAGGATATTCACGGGTTGATGTAACAACTTAATACTAATAATAAAATAATATAATAAATAATAATAAAATTTTATTGCCTTTAAATTACAGAGAATAACATAAAATTGAAAATAAGAACTTATAATTAATATTGTAGGGTAATAGTATGTGTCTAAGCTTTTGCTGACAAAAATTGTAATTTTGTACAGCGCTGATTTTCAGTCATCCAGTTCTCCCTATGGTGTTAGACGGGAGAAATAATCAAAACTTAACATTAAACAACGTACGTTTATTATTCTTTCATGGAGGAATGTGTCATGGAGGAGCTATAGGTCTATCCCAGTTTCATGTAACGAGGAACGTCCAGTGAGACACTCACAAGGTGACAGTTAATGCAGTGTATCATTCTCGTATCTATTTCTCTAGTTGCAAATTTGCAGGCAGAAGTGGCAGTGGGCAGGCCACATGGTTCAAAGGATGGACAAGCGATGGGGCAGAAAGGCTCTTGAGTGGCATCCGCGTATGGGCAAAAGGAGTACAGGACGTCAACCAACCAGTCGGACCGACGACCACAACTTGATACGAATAGTGGATAACCGCTGGATGCAGATGGCACAGAACCAGTCAGAGCGGCGGCACCTGAGGGAGGCCTATGTTCAGCAGAAAACACGTTATGGCTGGATGGGATGGATAGTCATTCTCGTAACGGCTAGTCTAATTGGATTAAACGAACTAAATAGACAGACTAAATTAGTCCATATTTACTTTCGCGTCTACGCATGAGTATAGTTTATTTGTCTATGACTAGACGCAGGACCATTAATTTCCGCTCTCATTTGATTTATCACGTGACCGCTGACGTCTTATTGAATGTTTAAAACAAAAAAACCTATAAACTCTTCATACGAACACTCATTTCCATCTGACCTTTGCTATGCGGCATGCATTTGACTTCTTAATACTGAACGATTAAGGATTGATTCGAACAACGCAATATGCTATATAACTAATATTGAAATAATTAATTAAAGTATACCTACTTAGGTTAACTAGCTTTGAATAAACAAAACCAAATATTTTTTTAATACGATAATTTATTGTGATGTCAATTTATTTTTCAGCATTATAATGTCAAATCATTAATGTCAGTGAAAGTGTGATAAGTGGAATAATTTATACAAAGCTAATAGATGATGTCAATGGGCTTATTCATAATGAAAAAGTTATAATTATTTGAAAACAACACCGTGCATAGGTTCAAACTATTTGTAATTTGTGTCAATTGTCTATTGTTTTCGTAGTAATTACAATGCACAAAGATGTTATTTCGATATTTTGATATCAAATAATATAAAACACTGCAATACATAATTTGTTAATGTTTCTTTTGTTTACCTAAAGTTTAGGTGGTGTCATCTAGCGGTATAAAAGCGAAACAAAACACTATTGCTCGAATTTTGACCACCGATGATAATAGTAAAACAAATCTATAGAATGTTTGAGAACTAGTTTACTGGGTTAATGACAGTAGCATAGCATAGTAGGTATTAGTAAAAATAAATGTTCACGGCCATACGAGCAATAACGTCTGAATATTTCCAAGTCAAAATGTATGTATATTACGCAGCTGCCTAGTCATGTTGGCTAAATTTAGTTCTACATAATGGAAATGTTCTCGATCATACTATTCTTTCATTTTTTATGTAGCAAAAGTAGCAAACGAGTATGCAGGCCGTCTACTGATAAATGGTCTCTGTAGCCTATGGACATCTACATATGTCTAACCTCAAACATGCCTCAAACATGCCTGACATGCATAGATGCGTTGCTACTCGCACTGAGATGGTAGCTTCGCTTGTAAGTGTAGCCGGCAACCGCACATCTCCACCTCAAAAACTGCTTTCCGGCGGATTATGAGAGCAGCATTGGTGCCATCCCGATCGAACTGTTATTCTACCACCTTTCATATCACATATGACTAATAATTACAGTTATATACAATATTAGTTCTTTTCAAAGCATGATTTTAGAATGAAGAAATACTAAGTTCAAGTGGGACTACACAGAGAAATGATAATAAAGTTTTCGTTGTATGTACATTAAACATGGATAGCGCTGTATCCAATATTAATACAATCAATTATGCGTTACATCCACACGCGCAATTTTACCCCCTGTACAAAAATATACTGACCCAGTTTCTGAATGTACCAAAAATATAACTTAAAAAGTGAATTTCCATCTGTGGGGTCGTTTACATCCCTCCGCGGCCAACCCGCGGTCAAAGGTAAACAAATAAAGGTCCTTAATGGTTATGTAAATGAAATGTCATTCAATTCGGCTGGTGTGAAACAAGCCGCCGCCGCGGTTGTTAGTTGCTTGTTCCCCGCTCCCACCCATTCCGGCGACGATTATGGTCCACACGGTACAAGTGATAGGTGTTGGTTATACGTAAAATAGTTGATATAAAATATTATGCCGGGGAAAACAAAAGTTGTATACAGGGAGAAGAGAGGGCTCTCCTAACATAGGTTTTCAACTTAACAGGAAAGACTCGGAACTATGTAAGAAATGTAAATATCCTGAAATAATAAATGATTTTTGATTTTGATTTTTTTTTGTTTGACGTATTAAAATGTTGTTAAGAATAATGCTTGATCAGATTGTGACGTTCTAAAAGATTTTTTATAAAAAAAGCTATAGCAAACTAACTAGCAGCCCATGGATATCTACATCTAAACCTTAAACATGAATGAACGTTACTTTGTTATTTCTGAGTACTAAGACGGTCATTTTATTTGTAAGTTTAGGAACTGAGTGTTTTTAGCCGAAACACAAAAATAGCTTCAAATTGGATTATGAAGGTACATCCCTGGGTAAACTATAGTTCCACTACAAGAATCCGTTTATGGAGATCTACAGTCAAAGTCTGGAAAAAATGCGGCCCTGTAGCCCGGCTGTGGAAAAGCGGTCTCTAAAAACATATTCATCTGTAACCAACTCAATTTTAAACTAGGTTCCTATCTAAATGTTTGTCTGTCGGGATTGAATACACCTCGGGAAAACTGAATCAGTTCTATTACACACATTGACACAATCTATTTGACACATTTTTTTTTTATTATGAAAGAGTAAGAAACGGGCATGCAGGCCACCTGATGTTAAGTGGTCACTGCAACCCATGGACAA